>BQNB010025849.1:6595-58118 GCA_026074375.1 Tanacetum coccineum
TTTTTATAAACTTCAAAGGTGCAGGAATTTAAAAACACAAAAAGCCCCAATTTTTATGATCTAATTGATACCTAATTTTACCAATTAAAACAAAAACCCTAATTTTATAAAACTATTTTTCTAAAAATTAAATCTATTTTACTTAATACAAAAGACAGGGTAGATTCTGCAAGAACTGAAACAACAGGGTAGGCGGGCGAATATTGGAAATTTTACACTATAGAGAAAACGGGCACCCCTTCACTATGAGAAAAATACCAAATAGACCCTGCGATTGTGGCTTATTTTTGGCTTATCAAAAAGTGAGATTCAGAAAAAACTTAAAACTACAAAGTTGCTTAACAGCTTAATCTCTACAACTTTAACAAATGGACTTCTAACTTTTGACAAGAGAATAAGCTAGAAAATAAGCTTCTAGTTTGCTGTTACAGAAACTTGATGTTTAAAAAGCTAGAAATGTTTTGGCTTATTCCAGGCTTATTTCTTGATGAAAATGAAGAACAAAAGATTCTATGAAATGCTAAAGGTGTGGGCTTAATGATTTTGAAAAGAAATAGGCTAGTTGTTCACAAGTTTAGTTAAGAAAATGAATTTGAAAAGTGCAAGTTTTACTCTTGCTGCTGTCATATGCTGATGCAATTGGCATGCTGGTGCAATTGGCATTGCACAAAGATGCAGCCTAAAATTTTGAGTTTAACACTTTACTCAATGATCCTAAGTGAACACAAAACAGCCTTTACTCTAAGATGCTTTTAAACTTTAAGACTCTAGTGACTTACACAATTTGAAAATGTGCCCTGGTGCTGGCAAGGGATTTTAACTTCAAAGCTTTTAAATTCTAAAACCTAACTTCTAAAAGCTGTTTAAAAACTTGTATTATGTCCTAACTCAGCTAAAGGAGAAGCTTTGGCAAAGTAAAGTTGACTTTAAAAGTCAATTTCAGCCTGATCCAAACACTCCCTTAAAGTTTGCTGTCAAAACAAATTGAGTTTAAAACTTGTTTAAAAACTAATTCAGCTAAAAACTTTTATCTACTTCTACTTAAATTGACATACTTAAACTATTTTAGAACTAAAAATACTAGCTTATTTGTAGGATATAGGCACTTACTCTACTAGCTAAGACTAATTACAATAACAAAATGTAAAAATGAAACCTAAATTGATTAAAAACTAATACAGACTAAAGCTTAAAACAACTTTTGATCTAAGTAAGCTAAATGAACAGGTTTTAACAAAAGAATTTAGAAAAATGAGCAAAAGTGAAATAAGCTATTAATTGACTTAAAGGAAATGTAACAAGATAAAACCTGAAATAGTGTTGTCTCAGCCCTTAGCCACTCCTGTGGAATGAGTGGCTAACAAATTTGATCCTAAATGGCTCCCTAGCCTCTAATACCAGCTGAATAAGCTAAATGAGCTTATTAGAGCTTAATACTCTTTGTAGCTTCCAGAAATTGAACACAAACACTCAAGTGATCATACTTTTTATTACAAATGATTAGAGTGAGATTATGAGTGCTTAAGAACAAAATTTAACTAAAATTTGAGCTTATTAAAAGGAATAAGCTCAAACGAGCTTATTTAGAGCTTATTTGATTAAATTCGACTTATACTTAAAAACAAATGATGAAGTAACATGTAAACTTAGTTGAATTACATTAACATGCTTGAAAGAAATACTGAATTTAAATTACACTTAAAAAAAAACATAGTAAAGTGGTGTGTGGTCTTCGGCTTGGTCTTGGTTTTGTGTTGGGCTTTTGGGCTTGTATTGGGCCCAATTGAGTGTGTCTGGGCCCAATAAGGTTTAGGCTTATGTTATGCCCATTATGTGGTCTTATCCTTCGCTGTCTGCACAGTTTTGTCTATGGGGCTTGCCCGCCCATCAGATGGGTTAGGATTGCATCCAACAGTATTCTTCAGTTCCGGCTCCGGTTTGACTGCTGATTCTTCTGTATTGACTCTGACTTTGACATTTTTGGACTTTGGCCTTGATTTTGCACAGTCTTTTCCATTCCATGCTCAGTTTTGTCATTTTGGCTTGGTTTTCTGTCTTTCGGAAAAATCCATATCACATATTACAAGTCGAAAGAAGTTCAAGATAGCCATTTGTACAAAAGCAATAATGATAGCAATTCGAAGAGTAAAGGCAATGAATGATTCTTACGGATGTATCACTTGTTAAAAGAGACGCATGCCATGTCAGATACACATTTGAAAATAATCAAATGAACAAATACGAACTGAAGGAGGTCTAAAGACTCATTCGTATGAAGATAATAACGATAATGATTAGATGAACGAAGAAAATGAATTATTCGTACAAACTGATTACAAATCGAAAGAAAGTTATTTGTACGAATGCCATACACTTAAGCCCACTCATTTACAAATCGTTATTTACATCCAAAGGCGTCCCAATCCATGTAAATAAAAATTAGAAATTTATGGTTCAGTGATTTATAATTTCTTTATTCAAATGAAGAGGCGTCCCAATTCATTTCAATAAGGTAATTATAAATTAGCCTACTTAAGCATTGTCACAACAAAACACGAGATAAATACAATGTTACGCTGAGAATAAGGAGTCTCCTTGGCGGCAAGATTCTTCAAAATCATAAGAAGTATCGAGAAGAATAAGGAGACGTTAGTCAATCGCGTTCCAAATGTAAGTGCCAAAGGATGGCATGATCCGATGTGACAAGTTAAAGTAGTACTCCCATCGACTGGAAGACTTCAAAACGATGGATTACGAAGCAATATATGTGATTCAAAAGCATAAGAAGAGTGTTTAAACTTAGAGTCGAATGGTAAAATAACCAATGGAATTGACAAACTACGCCGAATTTCAATATCATCAAAAGGGAATAAAGAAAAGTAGCGTAAAAGTTCAAAGTTAATCGTAAGAGATCAAAAAAATAAAGTAGCCCATATGTATAGGTATCCTTATATAATACCAGTATCAATGCTCAAGGGAGTAAATGAGAAATCAGAAAGTACGCGATAATCGGAGTGATCAATATTTATATATATCGGGCAGATATAAGGTAAATAGTAAGACGTCATAAGATAGACGTAAGAGAACGAAATCATAGCCAAGTATTAAATACTCGTTACCCATGTAATAGAAGTAGAGATGCAAAAGAGATCATATAAGAGATCAAACAATGGTGAAAGACTCTTAAAATTTCTCGAAAAAAACAGTTATAGTCTAGGTTTTGAAAACGACATAGTTCGCTATAACTTGAGCTCTGATATCACTCTGTAACACCCCCAATTGGTATTCCGCTGCGTTGTTGTGATTTTGGGGGTGTTACAATATATAAGACATAGAGTTGGTTTATTCTTTGAAAGAAGATAGACATTATATTTTTTTAACACTTATCTTTTATTTAGATGTATTATCAAAAATTAATAAAAAAATTACAATATTTAAAAGATAACAACATAGTATATCTATTATTTATCTTTTAAACCTGACATACTCCCTTTTTACCATATATAAATATAAATAAATATATAAATATATAACAAATAGGATAATATCAATGATAGTAGTATAGTAAACCGAAAGTATCGGTTTCTCACTTCGTTATCCACAAAGTTTAAAACCGGACCCGGGTCGTTTTTCCCGACGAGGCATGAATAGAAAATCGAGTCGAGGTTTGTGAACAATGCTAGAATGATCAAAGATTGGATTGGAATCCTAATTCTACTTAATAAAATGCAAAAACGAATAAATAAAACCTAAAAACGAAAGCTAGAAAGGATTTAAACCCAAAAAAATGAAAACGGGAACATAAAAACGCGACTTAAAAACCTAATTAATACAATTTTAATCCTAAAGTGATTTTTTAACTTTTAATAAATCTTAAATGACTAAAAAGTAAGAATAAAAAAACTAGATAAAAAACGGAGGTGTGTAAGGCTAAAAATGTAAAAAAACAAGAACAGGATCGAATCCCGTTCTTTAAAAAAACAATACCTTGCAAAAATGACCCTACGAAAGTTTTTCTATTTTTCCTAAGTGAAATATGATAAAATAAAATTTTCTAAAGAAGAAAAATATTTTTTTTGATTTTTATTTAAATTATTATAATAAAAAAACAGTTTAAAAGATAATAAATGATAAAAAATATCAAACGATTATGAAAAATTCTGAAAAATTCAGGGAAATTGCATTATACTACAAAGGTTCTAAGAAAAATTTAAAACTGAAAATACGGCTTATAAATAAGATGTTATTAAGCTAAAAGTGGCTGAAGGCTTATTGGGCTGTTGTGGGCTTACATATTTAATAAAACAAACTCATACCGGATGAGCTATTGTAGCACAGCGGTATGAGTTTGTGTGTGTGTGGGCTTTGAAAAAGGGGGAGGTCCAGGGTTCGAGTCTGGCCTCTCTCTTTTTAAATTTTTAAAAAAAAACTTAAAGATGAGACAGAAATAAACAATTTTTATAACTAACACTTTTAAAGAAAACTTAAAATAAGTTGGTAAAAAGCCACTAAAAGCTGACAGCATACTACTTTTAAACTAAGTGCAAATGGCTTAATCTTTTGGGCTTATAAGCACTAAATGAGCTAAGCTAGCACAAAATAAGCTAAAACAAGCTTGCACCAAAAATCAATAAGCACAAGGAATTAAAATAAGCCAGGAAATCAGCTGGAATGGATGACAAATTATGCTAAAATACTTAAGGAAACTAAGGCTTAACTGGCTTAAACAATTTGGCTGATTAAAGACAAATAAGCTATGCAAAAGGGAAAATAAGCTAAAACAAGTATAGTGCTAAACCTACTAAGCATGCATGATCAACATAAGCCAGGGAAATAAGCAACATAAGCAAAAGAGGCAAATAAGAACCTATGGCACTTAACAAGTCAAAACAGGCTATACTACTCTTTTTAAGCTAGAATTTAATAGGCTTAATTAAAAAGCTGTTGACTAAAAGTTAAAAACAGATGGAGTTTGGAGGCCATTAAGCACATACAAACAGAAATTAAGCAAAAAGATAAGTAAACCTAAAACCTATAGTTAACTTAACAAAGGACAAGCTAAATAAAATTAAGAAGAAAGCAGAAATAAGCAAATAAGCTAGGGTGGCTAAACCTGCAGGCAAAACAGCTAGGGGAAAACCTTGGCTTAATTTTTGTAAAGCCTTAGAGTGGCTTATGGTTTCTGGCTTATAGAGTGAGGTTATAGCCAAAGCTTATGGGCTTCCTAGAAATAATTAAATTAAGATTTAGAGTAAAAAAATAAGCTTCTAAAAACGAAGCTGCGCTTGTAAAACAGCTTGTTGCACCAGGGGAGCTTTTGGTTTTCTTAGGGGCAATAAGCAGTCCTAGTAATAAGCTTTAAAATAAGCTTGAAATTTAAAAAAAATGATTAAAAACAGATTTGAGTGGCGCATGTAAAAACGCTTATGCTCAAATGATAGAAGTAAAGACTAAATTATACTATACTGAATAATAGGATTTGAAAAAGGTTGTTTTTGACTTATGAAAGACACTAAAACCAAAACCTTGCCAAATTTTGAAAACACAAAGAAGACTAAAAAGAAATTTACACTACTAAATTTTGACAATAAAAAGACTCTAAAAACAGGACTTTAAGCTGGTTTTTATTGACGCTCAATCCAAATGAAACAGTATAACTGTTTAGGTCCAACATTTTAATATAGGATCTCATTAGAAAAAATCATGACACTCTAAAACTTTAAAGTTTAAAGACAAACAGACCAAATAACACTCAAGACAGGCTTGCCAAAGATGGCTAAATGACCAAAGTGTTTTTTAAACAAAAAATGACCCGTTTTCACCTTTGACCCAAACACCCCGCACCTTAAGGGTTTAGAAAACTTGGCAGACTTTAAAATGAGCTTACAAAAAGGCTTTTAAGAACTTAAAAAGCTTATAAATAAGCTTAACAAACATGTATTTAAAGACAAAAAGATTAAATGACAAGATATGTAGATGAAAACATCATATTTTGCAATATTTTTAAAACTAGTATTTTTATGACAAGGGAAAGTAAATGACTGCAAAATTTTAATAGACAGTAAATAATAAAGACTTATATTAAAATGATACAAAATTTGTTACATTGCTTTTTCCTTGATACAAAATTCGACACCACTAATCTAAGATACATAAGGATCTATTTATACTATAACAGTCTTCCAGGCTTGTGTTTCTTCATAGACACAGATTTGTTGGTGTGCTTCTTGTGTGAGAGGGATAACAAAGTGATCTTGGCCATTTATTTTCTTGGAGCCCAAACAAAGTCATCATAGCCTTCAATTTCATTAGCCAATGTGCATACAAGGATGCCAAGGTGTTTTTAAGTTCTTGTGAGGTGGGGTTGAGTGGTGGTGAATGGGTTGTTGGCTTGATACAGTGTCTACGTGGGGGGGGGGGGCTTGATGAACAATATTTGGGTTAAGTTTTTGGCAGGGTAAGATTTTTAAAAGTTGGGGGGGGGGGGGACACGGGTAAGGGTTTTAGGACTTTGGCAAAAAGAGTCTCCTGAGTATGTGTTTGTTTGTTTTGCCAAAGTTAGTCCTTGTGGTGTTTTGTATTTTTGGATTGGCAAAACAGCCCCTCAAGTTATATGTGTGTTTTGTAAAAATGGTCCTTTTTGTTTATCTTTAGGGTTTGAGAAAGGCCCCTCAAGTTATTTTATCCATTAATTGCAACTTTATTCCTTGTAGTTCTACAACTTGATGTCTTCTTGCTTTGACTTTGACTTTGTCTTTTTCGCATTGTTCTTCCATTCCGTGCTTGTTTTTGTCGTTTTGGCTTGATTTTTCGCCCTTTTTTGGATATTCGTTCCTGCATCAAGCTTAAGCGGAGAAACATTCAAATACAATGTAATTCTTGGTACGTTTTTGGTCATATAAGTCCGATGTTATAGTGAAAGTTTGTGTAATTAAACGCATACCACATATCCCCCATATAAGACATTGCGTGTCCTCACGCAATGCTCACTTGAAGTTGCACTTATGAAAACTAAGATTCTCATCCACATCGAATAATACCTCCTGAAAGAGTAGCTAATGTGTTTTAATTAAGGGAATTAAAGTGACTCATAAGTTTTGAAAAAGCACTGTCTTTACCATGTTTTTAAAGTTCATACACATATTTTGTATTTTGTTCATTTAAGCAACTAAACTTACTTTGACTTTTGTGTGGTTGCTACTTTTATAACTTTAAGGATCATGAAAACAAGATGTTTTTCGGATCCGAGAAACCCCAAAAAAGGAATAAAAATTCATCGTCCCCAAATTTTCCACCTATCCCAAACGCCAAGCTTAAGACGAAATCTCGCTAATTATTAAGTTAAGATGCTAACACTACTCAATTTGCTAACTGGGTGAACTTTTTACTCACCGACAATTAATATATCTTAGGTTTATGTGCTATTTTGAATTTCTCAAACATGGATCAACGTTTTGCAACACATTCTATGTTTCACGAACCATCCTGAGATAAAAAAGTTTGTAGGCGAGTATCATTCCCATGTAGCGGACTTTTGTCTCGGCACTTCCAACCTTTTTATCCCAAATAACTATATATTATTTACCAAACCCCCAAATAGATAGCCCCCCCCCCGCATTTCCCCCCCCCCCCCCCCCCCCCCCCCCCCCATTTTTATATCCCCCCCCCCCTCCTCCCGCCCCCCCTACCCTTTTTCCACCTTTTCTTTTCTTGTTTTTTTTTCGCCTTTTTTTTGCACGCTTTTCTGCGTTAAGTGACAAGGCTTTGACACCCACAAAGACTAGTCTCGGACTCACGGAACTTTGGTTTCGCAAATACTACTTATGGTTTATAGATATACACCTTTGATTATTAAATTGATTAGTCTAGTTTATATATAGCATATTTATATATTAACCAAAAAGAGATCTATTTTTTAATTCACTACTTAAATATTAAATCTCTTATGCATGGAATCCCTCGGACATGTTAGAAGGACTGCATATCATTCGGTTGTGAGCCGGCATTCGATTCAACAACTTTTTCTCAGTCTCGGGATTTTTATTTCGTTCTATGGGATTTTCTTTAGATGGCTGTACTCGGTTGATGTGCGGCATGATTAAACAAACTTTTATCAGCCCTACAGTTTATTTTTTTTATCTTAACATATTTTTTCATGTATTTGTATTTATATATTTATATATATTTATATTTATTATAGATATATATATATATATATATATACTACTAAGTATATATAGTATATATATTAAGGTAGACTTCTTTTTAAATAATTTAAGTATAAATTTTGAACTAAGGCTAATGTTTTTGCTTCTATACTACATAAAATTATTTGATTTATGTTTAATCTCTAAAAGTAGCACGCTATATTATATCACGTTTATGTAGCTTTATGGAGAAATGGCGTACAAATTTACACATGAGCTCTTAAAGATTTCCTAATTATATCCCTTGTTTAGCATCCAACTCAACTTAACTCTTTCACTTTTTTGTTATTCGCGAATATTTGTCGGAATGGTTAGCTATACGTTAAGAACAAGCCTAGAGCTCAAACACGCGTCGATCGCGACGTCAAAATTTTATTTCTATTCCATAGCCTGCAGAAGTCAATATTGTGACAAATTAATTATTTTATTTTTGAAAAAATTTCAAAATTTTTTCCATTTTTTTGAATTTTCGGTGTAAAAAAAGATTAAGCGAAAACAACAGCTGATGCACCAATCAATCGAAAAGACCCAGCTCATACTAGAATGAAACAATTTTCATTAATGTTTTACGAAGGGTCTTAACGAAATCCTAAGCCGTTTATGAATTATGCTTTAAAGATTATAACGTTAGGTCGGATTAGATTAGGATATCGGATCCCATAATAAAGCTGAGGATGTGAAACTCTTGTGATCGAGGGGAAGGACAAAACGCTGAGCACGGAGGCTTCAAAAAGGGGACCATCCACTGGACAATAAACACTCAAAACACAAAACACGAGAATGAATGAGGCGGCCTCCCTCTCTACTACAACAAAACACTTATTAGCAAATAGAAAGAAGATAGAATGGATAAGCATGGGTTGCCACCCACGAAACGCTTAGTTTTGTTAACCGAGTCTTGAGCCTAACTCGACCCTGAATTCATTGGTCCATGGGGGAGCAAGTAGAAGATAAAATCTTCATCGGACTTTCATTCAAGTGGTTTGGATATACCATTTGATAGTTATGAAGTTCCAATACCGTCATGAGTATATAACCGCCGCATAATAGAATGATAAACGGAAGATGCCGGTGTCAAAAATGGATCTTCATTCACGCAAGAAGTGAAGATATGATGGAGAAATGGATACGTGAGAAAAGGAAGAGATCCATTACAAAATAAGCGAATAGAAAGATTCTAAGTAAGTATGAAATACAGATTATGGGTGGGATGGGAGGTCAAAACATTTGGCTCAGTTGAACCTCTTGTTCTCCTTGTTGGAAAAATATCTCCACTCACATCCATACTTAAGATTGCCAATCGCGGGTTTCATTCTTAAGAAGGTTTGATCATACTTTCGGTGGAGATCATGATGTGAGAAGTTCAATGGCGAACCTCATGCTTAAATCACTCCTATCGGCAGGAGGAGAAATGGATTGATCTCGGCAGAAAAGATCAAAGATATGAACGAATCTTTTTGAGAAAATCTGCTTGAGTATTGCGTACTGTCAACTCTCATTTTATATTATTTATGATCGTCATCAGAATTGAAATGACTCTATCGGATAGAGAATAATCAGTAATGGGTAGTGGTTACTGTGTTCAGATGTTAGACAAAAGACGCGGTCACACCATGTATTTTTACTGTTTATTATAGCTCGTTGTTTTAATAGTGATATATGTATTTGACTTTTCGGTAATTAACAGGGTTACTATTACCTGATTTATTATAAGTAATATAATATTCCTATTCTACTATTGGAAGAGGTAGCTAGTTCATTTATACTTATTCATTTACACATAGCATTCTTCTCTCTAGAAAAAACTCTCTTATGTGTTCTCTCTCTAGAAACTAGCAAATTCCAATAATTGAACCGTGTTATGATTTATATATACATCAAGTGGTATCCAGAGCGCATGGGTATGATTTGATCGAGTTATGTGCGATGCATGCTTGATCCTAGTATCAAAAAGTTTACTTTTGATGGCTATAGCTCATTTTTCTTAATTCTCTAGTTTTTGATGTTGGTTATTGTTTATAGTTTGGGTGTTACTAGTGGCTATGCTTGTAGTATTGATTTGTGGCAAAAGAAATCAAGTGGAATCGTCGCAAAAGGGTGACTTTATTGGTGTTTTTTTAGTGATAAATTCGTGTTCTTCTTTGGAGATTGAACTGATATTCTTCATGTCGAAGTTAATTAAAAGATGGATATATTTTTATTCAGTAGGTTACCAACTCTTTGACACACGACAGGTTGCTTAGGTGGCGAGTAGCTCAAAGAGGCGAGTTCTTTATCTACGCAGCGAGTTGCTTACCAGCGGTTTGCTTAGGTAGCGGTTTGAACAAATTGTCAGCGATCTGAATATTTTAATAACAAATATCTAAAGGAAACTCTGGCAGTTTGAAAACTTAGCGGCGGTTTGATTAAAATATAGACATCGGTTTGTATTATTTCTTCGCGGCGGGTTGCTTAGGTGGCGAGTTGCTCATAGACGGAGAGTGCTTCTATCACTAAGCAGCGAGTTACTTACTCAGCGGTTTGCTTTAGGCAGCGGTTTAAACAGGGTTGTCAGCGGTTTGACTATTTTAATTGAAAAATATCTAAGGAATACTTCGCGCGGTATGAATGAAATCAGTGGCCGGTATTGATCAAATTATAGACGGCAGGTTTGCATTATTTATTCGCGGCGGGTTGCTTGGCAAGCGAGTTATGTTCGGCGAGTTGCCCTTAATTTCCTTCATGCGGGTTTCCTTATTCTTTGAAGCGGTTTGATACCTCTTGGCCGGCGAAGTTGATTACATGTATTAGGACACTTGAAATATTCAAAACTTGGGACTTAATATCACTAAAACAAGAAACAAATACGTTAACCTTACCACTTTTAACGTACATTCACTAATCATTGATCGATCAAAACATATCATATCATAATAAAACAAGATGTCTAATATGTCGGAAGATATCCAGTGTGCTGGTAGGATTACACGCCCACCAAATGCTGGTTAGAAACAGCTTTGGAATCTTGCTACAAGTATACGTCTGTACTGTCTGTGAAAGGATAATGCAGGATATTATGAAGTCATTAATTGAAATGGACCATTTCTTATGGAAAACTGATCTCAGATGTTATTGCTGGAGGAACTGAGGGTGCAGTTCAACCAAGGTACAGTACGTGCTAGAGTCCTTAAAGACCTTTCAGCCTGAAGAAAAGGAAAGGTATTAAAGATGACATTCGTGCGCAACCCAATTTCCTTCTTCAATGGTTTTACCAAAGACATCTACTCACTCTTCAAACACTGTATACTGATGCCAGATAGATATTAGGGAAATCGTGAAGTATGATTATGGTAGGTTCTGAGTTAACAAAGGTTGACAGGGAATCTCAATTATACGATGGAATTGGAACACTTTCGTCAAATCAAAGAGAAACCATTCAGGTTCACTATGTTAGGTTTTCGAGTCATTAAATGACATGAGAAATATCACAGAGATGACAGTGCCCTGGTTGCCAGCTTTAACTCTTTGTTTTGTGAAATCATTGTTACTGAGTAGAGTAATTCATAAAGTCAAACTTAATAGAGGTGTGAAGAGTCTAATTTTGAATCGCTTTATGACTATTTGAAGCAACTTGGTTTTAATTGCTAATGAGAACAGATAATAATGATGGAATTGTTCCTACAACCAAACTATTGATCCTTTGGCACTAGTGTCGAATGCCTCAGTTCAGAAAGTATCCAACACAATTATCAAATGTTCCTCAATCCTCAAATGAACCATCTCATGTGACAACTTCAACTGGCACATCAGGAAGTTCGTCAACAAGAAAAACTTGATTGAAAGTTTGATCCAACTCATAGGCCCTCCGCAGCTCATATCATATAATTTACACATCTCTCCTTAAACAATCAATCAACATAGAGAACGTCGTCTAACGCAAGGAACAAAGGCTGGACGTTCATAGCTCGGCATGACGTAGTGGTTCAAGATGTCCATAGAAGATACAATGCGAACAATCAAGGAAAACCATTTCAGAGAAACAATGCAAGAGGAAATGTTGTAGTTGGGAATCTAAGAGGTCAGAACAGAGGAGGCATTATTAATCCTAGTCAAGCCAAAACCTTATGTGTACAACTGTAACAGGAACTAGGGCACATAGAACGAAGATTTGTCCATGGCCAATGCAAATCAAGATTCAGACTTCTTCAAAGACAGATGCTTCTAATGCAAGCCCAGGAGAATGGTGCATTACTGATAAAGACAGTCGGTGTTTCTTGCAGAGACTTGTTACCAAACTTTGTTGGAGGATGTGGATATTCACACGAGAATGATTTGGGCCATCAATGTGGCCATGGTCTTTGAAGTGATGAATGTGATGCATTCGACTCTAATGTTGATAGGGTCCCCATACGCACGCACAGGACTCATGTTCATGTACAAAATTCACATCTGATGATCCATCTACGATGAAGATGGCCAATCATATGACTCGAATACTCAGTTTGAGGTACAAGAAACATGATACCTATGTAAAAACATATGGATGAGTATCTCATGAAGTACACGAGATGCAAAGCGAGTACAACACACAAACTATGTGTTAACTCATGTGATGTTGAACTATCGAGTAATTAGTAATATTATTCCGTATGATCAGTATGTGGAAGACAACGAAGAACATGTTGTACAAAGTAATGTTTCTTCTGTACGAGATGATGCAATTGAATCTCAATTCTCGATGAAAAGCAATGAACAGGGCATACAACAGTAGATTAGCAAATAAGACCAAACATGGTAGTATAAGGATTTAGTGTCCTCTGAACTTGCGAGATATAAGGAAAGGTCTAGGGAAATATGAAAAACAGGAAAATGTGTTGAATTAACTGATAGAGAACAAAAAATGATGAACAAATGAGAATAATTATCTCAGACCTCGAAACTAGAAAGGAAAACCTTCTTAAAAATCAGAAACCTCATTCAGCGCTAATTACTACTTAATTCTTCCGTTGGCCTTATAAAGTCAAGAAAGAAGAAGTAACCATTTTGTAAAAAGAATGTTTAAACAAAAAGAAGACAAATGCTCTTGAAGAGTTTTTAGACATAAAAAATGGCTAAAGAAAAGGTTGAAGATAGATTATAACAAACATGGATCTGTTGTTCAATCGGTTTCAAATGTTATGTAAACCAAAATCTGTTTTATGATGAAAATGGAACAAAGTAGCGTTTGGCTACTAAAATCCCTTATGTCTACCCGTGCAAAGCAAGTTTAACCAGCCTTCTCTATAATGGTCATGTAATTAGTGCATGTCATACTCATGCACAAGCATTGTTGTGCATGTCTAGGTTCCTCGTTGAGATACGTTGAGATAACTAGGAAAATAATGTTGTGAAAATGCACATAGCCCTCTTATGTGTGGAAAATAAAGTTAGATTGCCCCACCCCTCGTTACTCAAAGGAGATCTTTCTGTGCAACTTTGCTACACAAAGAAAATCTGACCTAGAACAGTTATTTTCTTGTGATGGACAATGCTAGGAAAAAAGCTGAGACCTCAGTTTCCATACATAATTTTAGCAATTTGACAGTGTATCTCACCAATACCTCCTGTCAAGCTTGTAATAGAGTTCTTCCAACTAAAAGTCAAGTGAAGATTAATCTTTATGTACTCACACAACTTTTTACGGAATTTGACAAAACTTGCAAAAAGAGAATCACCCCAACAGGTGTTACAGAAGGGGAAAGAGGTTTTGAGCAAACAAAAAGATGTTACCTCACTGAAGTTATTCCATTTTTCAAAACTCTTAAAGAACACTTTGTAGGAGTTCAAACGGCCCTCTTTAAAGAAGTTAAAGTAATGGAAGAAATTTTTGATCAAATGAATAACGAAGTGGACAAGAATACTGTAGACAAGCAATGTGCTGAAATTGTAAAGAAAAACCTTCTCATTGAAAATGAGAATCTGATTGCTAATTGTTTGTCGAATCAACTGTTGTATGATGTGGAAAAATCACGTTGTCTAGATCTTGAAGCTGAAATGTCTAAAGTTCATAATGAGTCAAAACATATTTCAAAACTTGAAAGGGAATACCTAAATTTGCAATTAAAGTATCAACATCTTCAAGAAAGTTTTGATAATAACAAATCACAAACATCACAGGAAGCTCCTGATTTTAACTCATTCTTTAAGATCAAGAATCTCGAACATCAGATTCAAGAAAAAGACAACGTGATTAGAGACTTGAAAGTTCTAGTCGCTAATGTGAATGACAGAAGTTGTGTGACTTATAATGCTAAAGATGTCACTGCTCTTATTGAACAAAATGATTGCGTTAGAGTAGAACTAGAAAAGGTCAAACAACATTACAAGGAATTGTATGACTCCATTAAGATTACGCGTGCTCACACTAGTGAAAAGACATCTACCATGTTAAATGAAATTGAGAGTCTAAAGGCTCAGTTGAAAAGCAAAGTGTCTTGTGTCACTAGTGACTCTGTCAAACCAAAAGTTCTTGCGCCTGGCATGTATGCCATTGATGTTAAACCCATCCCTCATCCCCTTAAGAACAATAGGAGTGCTCATTTAAACTATATCAGCCATCTTAAGGAGAGTGTAGAAACAGTTAGGGAGATTGTAGAGGAAGCTAGAGTAGTTAAACCACTGGATAATGCACTTAACTATGCTTGTCAATACACTAAGCTATCTCAGGAATTGTTAGAATATGTGATTGGCACTTGCCCAAAAAGTTTCAATGAAAGAGATAACAAGGCTCCCTCTACCCCTGTAACTAGGAAAAAGCAAGTTACTTTTAGTGATAAACCAGAAACTTCATCTAGCAACACACAGAAACACGAAGTGCACCAGAAAGTTCAATAAACTAATATCCCTGTGATTCCTTCTACAGGAGTAAACACTTCTACTGAAGCAAGCGGATCAAAGCCTAGAAGCAATACAAAGAAAAATAGGATCCTGCCTGCTAAGAGGGAGAATAAGAAGAAAGTAGAAGACCACCTTAGGACAAATAAGTCAGTATGGACAAAAGTGAATCGGGTTGATTCTAGCATTAGCTCTAAGCGTGTTGTAATTAATTCGAATTCTGGATCTGTGTGCAAAATGTGTAACAAATGCTTAAACTCTGCAAATCATGAAATGTGTATTGTTAATATTTTAAGTTTAGTGAATGCAACCCCCACTGTTAAAATTGTCTTGAATAAAAGGAAGCAGATTTAGAAACCAAAAGGCAAGCTGTATGATAACAGTTTGAACAAGACCAAGCGGGTTTGGAAAGCAACGGGCAAACTATTTGCGGATATTGGTTATCAATGAAGACCCACAGGCAACGGAAATAGCAAACTATTTGCTATGTTAATTATCAATGGAGATACCACAGGAAGAAAGTCTACTTAGGAACCCCTTAATTGTGGTTACAATGGAGACCCACATGGGGGGGGGGGGGAAGGGGGGGGGGAATAAAAAGGAAAAAGAAATGTTGTCTTAGGCAACTGTCCCTTAACTAAGCTTTATGTGCAATGTTCTATCATAACTGCAAACCACCAGTACCCAAACCAAAAATTGGGGAACCTAAAAATTCAAAATCCGAAACACTCCACACTCGAGTCTGTTTATTAAATGCAGGTCGTCATAGGACATCCTTGGTTATCTGGACCTCAGTTTTTCAAAACATTATGACAGGAATCGTTCAAAAGCTCAAGAACTTTGTAGAAAGGTTCTCGGGGTCAATGTCAGATTCGGAATGAATCACTTTCGGAGCTATCATGGGTTTTGGAGATTATGTTATTGTGACAGAGTGATACTCCAGATATACTAACGTGAGGGACTTGGACCACAATCGTATTCTCTGTAGTGCAATTTGTGATTCTGATCTTGAAAGTTGCCTTCAAAAGCATTCTTGCTTTGTTCGAAAATATTAAATGGTGCAACTTAACTTAAAGGTAGTCGTCGCCCCCAATTTGGTACACAACGATATCGATTGATGATATGAATGAAATCTTCTCCAAATACTTGTTGTCCAAAGCTTCCAAGTCCAAATTCATGCTGTGCATCGTCGTTTAAACCATTTAAACTTCGGCACAATCAATGTCTGCTCGAAAAAAGATCTGGTAAGAGTCCTACCAAGGATAAAGTTTGAAAAGACATCTTTGCTCAGCCTGTCAATTGAAAAAGCAAGAATTCTCCCACAAACAAAATCTGAAACGACAAATATGGAAGTTCTTCATACCCTTCACTAGATCCTGTGCGGACCAATAGGAGTCCATATATTAATGGGAAGAAATACATTTTAATGCAACGTGGATGACTATTCGAAGATTCACATGGGTACAAGTTATGAGATCAAAGATGACTCTAGAGTTTGTCATCCAACTTTCTTAAGCAAAATACAGGTTGGTCCAACAAAACCATGTCAATACATCCGAACACAGATAATGGAACGGAATTCGTCAACCAAGTTATGTCTGAATACTATGAAGGTGTTGGCATATTTCATCAAAAATCTGTTCCGAGAACTCCTCAACAAAACGGCGTTGTCGAAAGACGAAATCGTACACTTGTGGAAGCAGCACGTACAATGATGATATTCTCAAAAGCACCGATGTTTCTATGGGCAGAAGCTGTAGCTACTGCTTGTTACACCCAGAACCGATCCCTAATTCATACTCGTCACAACAAAACCCCTTATGAGCTTGTACATGATAAGAAGCCTGATCTTACATTTCTCCGAGTATTTGGTGCTCTGTGCTATCCTACAAATGATAGCGAAGATCTAGGAAAATTTCAAGCCAAAGCTGACATTGGGATTTTCGTTGGGTATGCTCCTAGCAGGAAGGGCTATAGAATCTACAACAAGAGAACTCGTCGATTAATGGAAACAATTTACGTCACATTCGATGAGATGCATCAGACAATGGCTCTTGTAAGCATGAGTTCAGGACCCGAGCCTATCATTATGACCCCTGGACAACTCAAATCAGGGCTCGCTCCAACCGATAAAGAGCTGGAGATGTTATTTCAACCAATGTTTGATGAATACTTAGAACAATCTCGAGTCAATGAACCAGTACCTTCTGCTACTGCAGATAACGCTCAAGTTGTTCCACCTGGTACATCTTTGTCTACAACAATTGCTCAAGACGCACCGTCTACAAGTGCTTCATCGTCAACATCCGATATGCATCATCCAGTCCTACATCAAGGTATTGCAGAAGAACCCACTCTCGAAGACTCCCCAATCACTCACGATGTTCTACATCCTTCATTTAACCCTGTTACTGGAGAACCTGGTTCGGCACAGTCATCTTCTGGGAATGTTAATTTAACGGAACCCAACCAAGTTACTCAACCACCAGATCATCTCAGAAAATGGACCAAAGATCACCCTCTTGATAACATCGTTGGCAATCCCTCTCGTCCTGTATCTACCAGAAAACAGTTAGCATCCGATGCTTTGTGGTGTTGTTTCCATACTGAACTGTCCAAAGTCGAACCCAAGAACTTCAAGATGGCCGTGATAGAAGACTGCTGGTTTCAAGCCATGCAAGATGAAATTCACGAATTTGATCGACTTGAAGTATCAAGTGGGAATCTACCAAAGTAAAGCTTTGATGAATTGGTGATGTACTGAAAATAAAGGCTCGGTTAGTTGCAAAGGGATATCGTCTAGGTAGAGGGAAGGTATTGATTTTGTAGAAATCGTTTTGTCCTTAGTTGCTTAACGGATAGAGGCCAATCAGGAATATTCATTGCAAATGCCGCAACCAAGAATATGATCAGTCTATCAGATGGGATGTCAAAACTGCTTTTCTGAATGGTGATCTTCAAGAAGAAGTCTTTGTCAGTCAACCTGAAGGATTTGGAAGACCAGGTTATCTACTCACGTATATCGCCTGAAGATGGCTCTGTATGGCTTAAGCAAGCACCTAAGGCGTGGTATTATGACACCCTCTTAAGTTCCTGATGGCAAAACAATTTCTTCAAGGGTACCGGTGGATCCAACGTTATTCACACGCAAAATCAGGGCAAAACACATTCTACTTGTTCAAATATTACGTAGATGGACATTCATTTTTGGCCTCAACAGTTATAATAATGCGTTGTAAACATATTTTCCAAAGAGATGAGCTTCAAATTTTAGATGTCGATGATGGGACAAATGTCATTTTTCTTAGGATTCAAAGTTCTCAAAGTCCCGGATGGCATCTTTATTAAACCAAGCGAAAGTATGCTCTCGTAACCTAAAAGAAATATGGTGATATGGATCTCTCTGACCTGTCGATACCCCAAAAAAAACCAATGGTGATCGATTGAAACTGGACGAGGATCTCATGGGGATTCCAGTTGACCAAACTCGATTTAGAGGAATGGTTGGCTCCCTAATGTACCTTACAGCCAGTAGACCCGACCTTGTATTCGCTGTTTTGGCTGTGTGTAGATATCACCGCTAATGTACCAAAAAGCACTTTGAAGCTTCGAAGTGTCTTTCGGTACTTGAAAGGAACCATTAACATGGACTATGGTATCGAAAAGACAAACGCCTATGTCCCTAACAGCTTAATGCAGATGCGGATCATGCGGGTGTCAAGATTCAAGAAGAGAGTTACGTCGGGTAAAGTGCTCAGTTTCTTGGAGATAGATTGGTTAGCTGGTTCATCAAGAAACAACGAAGCACGGCAATATCAACTACTAGAGGCTGAATACATCGCCATTTCTGGATGTTGTGCTCAAATCCTTTGGATGCTGATCCCAGCTCAAAGGACTAACGGATTTGACTTCAATAAAATTCCTCTGTACCTTGATAACAAAAGTGCTATTGCTCTGTGCTGCAACAACGTCCAGCACTCTCGCTCCAAACACATTAACATACGGCACCATTTCATCCGAGAGCAAGTGGAAAATAGAGTGGTTTTGTTGCTTAGCCCCCCCCCCCCCCCCCCCCCCCCCCCCCCCCCCATACTCTACTTCGTAGAACGGAATTATCAAACTTTGCAGATATTCTCACAAAGAGCTTACAAGAGAACGGTTCGAATTTCTTCTTCCACGCCTAGGCATGAAGAGTTTGACCCCTGAAACTCTCAAACGTCTTCAAGAAGGAGAGGATGAGTAAACCAAATGCCTTCATATATCCTTTGTACATAAAAAAAAAATTAATAAATAAGTCTAATAAAATACTTAGGAAATATTTTTAAGTCATTTGGAATTACTAAAAGGCTTGCAATTACTTCAAATTGCAACCCGGTTTAATGTCTGGGCATGGATTACTTTATATCCATGCTTTATGGGAGTAGGGTATTAAAACAATGGTAATGGGGAGTTGTACGCCTGATCTTTTCATCTCAATCAACGACTACAGCTCTTCGTTCAATAGAAACCGGGTCGTTGTTTGAGGGGGAGAGTGAATGTGAAAAAATCTAAGGGGTGATAAAAGACTGTTGGTTGCTATAAAAGTCTAATCTTAGATGGTTGTTGTATTCTAATGGGTTAATATTTGAAGGGGAGTTAATTAATTTTAACTCAAAGGTCCAAAGTTATCTATTGTTGTAATGCTTAGGGTGTAAAAAGCATTTGCTCTTTGTTTCCTAGCCTTATTAACCAATAGGGACTAAGTTGGCCAATTGGGACTAATATAGAAATGAAATACTCTTAGAAATACTTAATACAAGAAATAAAAGAAGATGGAAACCAAAGGGACTAAATCTGCCAAGTTTCAAACTTTGAAGTATAAAAAGGGCGGCGAGTTGCCATTTGGTCAAAAGTTTCAAAAATCGGTCAAAGTCAAACAATCTCTCTCTCTTTCACGCAACTCGCCGCCAAGAACCAAAACTTCAAGTCGCCGATTTCGAGGGTTTCTCGCAAAGGTAATCATAGATCCTTTATCTATATCATGAAACACTTAAAACAAGAAATAAAAGAAGAAGGAAACCCAAGGGACCAAATCTGCCAAGTTTGTAACTTATGTGTATAAAAGGGCGGCGGGTTGCTTTTTAGTCAAAACTTTCGAAAATAGTCAAACACAAAAACACACACACACACACTCGCAAACCGCCGCCAAGAACGAAATCACATATCGCCAATTTTCGGCTTTTCTTACTAAGGTAATCTTCGAACCTCAATCTATATCATATATTCAATGTGTATATCAAAGAAATCGATCTAAAACACATCACAAGTTGTAGAAAATTAGATATAGGGTCGTTCTAAGTCGAGTACACAAATGTAGTGTTGTAAGGAGTGTTTTGATTGCTGGGAATTGTTCATTAGGTACTTATTAATGTGTTTTGATGAGTTGTTTTCTATCTCTATCAAAAACGAATGATTTGCCCAAGATTCTTAGTGGCGGGTTGCGTGTTTTTCATTACGGCGGGTTGATTATTTTTTGTTATTAATATTTATTTATAAATGACTCAACCCGCTGGTTGCTTTAACGGCGGGTTGCCATTCCAGCGGGTTGCCCAAAACAGCGTTTTGCCTACGAAAGGCGGGTTGCCCAAAGGCGGGTTGCCCAAAGGCGGGTTGCCCAAAGGCGGGTTGCCAAAGGCGGGTTGCCAAAGGCGGGTTGCCAAAGGCGGGTTGCCAAAGGCGGGTTGCCAAAGGCGGGTTGACCAACGGCGGGTTGACCAACGGCGGGTTGACCAACGGCGGGTTGCCATAATTCTCTATTATTTTTGTATCCAACAGGTAAACCGCCGTCTCTCGGCGGTTTGGTCGAATATTTTATATATTCGCAGCGGTTTGCTCAATTCGCCCAACGGCGAGTTGGCATTCTGCCAAGTGGCGGTTTGGGCCAAATTTCATATTTTGTCCCATTGGAGCCCAATGCCTATCAAGTCCCATTCAAATGACCCAGTTGCTTTTCTAAATCCCATCAGGGCTTAGTTAACAAGTAATTGATCCTGTTGGATAATTGAAAGATTTTAATCAAACCAGAATTTCAACCTTTCTAATCATTCGCGCTGTTACATGATTTTGTCAATGCTAATGTTCTCTCTAACTTCGTTTCTCTGCAATGTTTGTCTTCTTTGTTAAATGCTCTATTGCAGAATTCGATGGCAGAACAAAATGTTCCCGCTCAACCTCCTACAAGAACTGATGAGCAGATTGTTCCACGCTCTCAGTGGTTAACAATCGGGAAAAGCAACCTCCTGTTCAATGCACAAAAGATCCAAAAGAATCCCATCTTTCAGATATCAGTGGACATTCTGAAGAATACCAACTTCTTCCAAGCGTTGACTGCATCTGCAAATGTTCCTGCTATCTACCTGCAACAGTTCTGGAAGACAATGTCATATAATGAGAAGACTGGGGTTTATAGCTGTCAACTTGATGAACAATGGTTCGATCTAAGTGCTGATCTTCTTAGAAAGGCATTAGCGATCACTCCTGTCAACCCATCTCACCCATTTGAGTTACCTCCGACTGGTGACACGGTGCTAGATTTTGTTAATGAGCTGGGATATCCTGAACCTGTAGAATTTGTCTCTAGTATACGGACGAATTATGTGCATCAACCTTGGAGGGTAATTCTATCCTTGCTCAACCAGTGCTTGACAGGAAAGACGTCTGGCAGTGACAAACCCAGACACCCAGTTCTGCAAATGCTGTGGGGAATCGTCACCCAAACTAATGTTGATCATGCAGAGCTAATATGGGAAGAGTTTACTCAAGGGATCCAGACCTTTTTCTCACACAAAGCAAGCCACAAAACCAGTCTGAAGAACCCAACGAAGAAAGCAACTCCTCTCCTCATCCCTTATGGACGATTTTCCAAAGTAATAATCTATTACTTGGCAAGAAATAACAACATCCATCGTCGTCCTGATTCTGCTGTTCATCACACTGGAGATGATTATGTCTTATGAAATCTCAAGTTTGTCCCTAAAGGTGAGATAGTTGAAGTGTTTGGAATGGCAATCCCCGATCCCCTGATAACTGAAGCCATTCAACAATCCTCTTATTATCCCAACTATCTGAAAATGGTTGCTGCGAATACCAAGAAAACTCCTCGAGAAAGTGCAAGCGTGCAACCAGCAACAAAGCGTGCTACTCCCAAAAAGACGACAACCACCACACCAGTCAAACAATCCAAGCCAGCTCCTCCACCGACAAAGAAACCTTCCAAGCGCAAGCTTCCACAGAAAGTGAGAAAGGGAAAGCCGACTTTCAAACTTGTTGACGAAGATGATGAAGATCAACAAGAAACTATTCCTCACGAAGAAGGTAATGATCCTGATCTTGAACTAGCTATGAAGTTGAGTTTGGAAACACCTCAGGAAAAGGGAGAAGGAGAAGGTGATGATGCAGACCTGGAATGAGCTATCAAGCTTAGCTTAGATCCAGCCCTTCTGCCACAAGGTCGGGCACCAGTTGGAGGAGTAACGATCAGGGAACCAGGTTCAGAAGCAACTCCCAAACTGCATGAAGTAGTAGGGAAGGGAAAGGCCGTTGTTACTGAAGAACAAGTAGCTCATTCCCTGGTCAATCTGTCTAAGAAGAAAAGAACTACTGATCAGTTTGTATTTGCCAGACGTGATCAAACTCCTCCTGATTCGACTACGGGTCCCTCGTCTCAACCTGAAGATGATACATCAGAGAAAGTGGTCCATGAATCGTCATCAACATCTGATTCAGAAAGAACTGAAAGTGATACAGAATCTGGTGCTCCTAAAGGTGACAAAGTTCAAGGTGAAATAGTCTCGTCTACCGTAACATCAGGAGTAAGCATTCCTGTATCAGTCCCTGAAAAGGATCATGAGGCTCTGGCTGGACCAGACCCTGAGCCCATGAACGAAGACCAGACTGGATCAGACTCTGGAAAATTACATGTGTCTCTTGCTGGACCAAACCCTGAGCACATGGATGATGACTTCCTCGCAACCGCCTACCCAAAGGTTCATGAAAACCTGAAGCTCATAACAGACGAACGTGTCATCGATGATAAACCAGAAAGTCATTCTGGTTCTATGTCTTCCATGAAGAATCTCGATGACTCGGTTAACTTTGGGGATCAATTTCTTCATGACAAACCAACCGAAGATGATCAGGAGAAACCTAAAGCTAAAGAGGAGTCGGGATCCACCATACCTGACCCAAGTCATCAGACAGTAACGACAACTCCTCCAGTGATTCCTCCCTTCACTGAGATCCCATCTTCAAAGCCGTCATCACTGGTCACTCCTCCACCAATCAACACGGAAGCTACAACAATCACCACATCTCTCCCTGAAATTACTCCATTCATCGCCCTTCAGTTAAGAGTGGCAAAATTGGAGCAAGAGATGTCTGAAGTGAAGAAGACTGATCTCTCGGCTGATGTGTTGGCTTTAATAAGATCCCAAGTTCCTACGGCTGTTGATAAATATCTAGGAACAAAACTTGATAATGCTCTCCTTAAGGTTCTTGAACGACACATCCTTAAAAGCCAACTAACTATTAAGCTAAACCTTATTGGCGTCCAACCTCAAAAACCCAGTGCGGATCCAATACAAGCCACAGCCCAACAATAAGCCCATTAATCGCCTTATTTATAAGAACCTTTAAGGGACTAATGTAATTGTGTCATTTGTGATAAATAGGTTTATAAAGAAAAAAGGTTTAAACACAAACACAAGGGCTGTATAGATTGAATTTTCAACTGAGTCTGCTTGTGTTAGTTTCTTTTAGTAATAAAAGCTCAGGTTAGGGACATGAATTGCAATTAAACCAAAAACTTTTAAATTCTTTTGTTATAAACGGACATAGGGACTCATACATGTCAATATCCAAACATTGGTTTAAATAACATTTAAAATCGGCCAAAAGAAAATGAAAAGAGAAGAAAAGATGGAGGACCATTCTTGCCTCTTCTCCAAAGATCCCTTTTAAACCTGTAACCATAAACGTACCCCAAACCCCTTACCCGCCAAAACCTAAACCCCCCTCTCCCACGGTTTTATGGCCAATACCACCTCCCAAGTACTACCACAGCTCACCCCTCACCTTTCCCCACAACCCAATGCACACTAAAACTCCTTCCCACTCGACCAATCACACAACCCCGATGCAATCCCATCATTGGTGAGATAAATGAGAGGCAAAACAGAGGGCCTTAGGATGCTTGGGGAGTGTTGTACTCTACAAACCAGCTCAACCCAAGTCCTTTCATACTGCTTATATGGAGAAGACCAAGACGAAGCAACATACACATTTTTTTTATGTTTTTACGCTTAAATTTTAATGTCTCTAAGGTTTCCTTCATTAAGAATTTAACGTGTATTCAGTTTGTTTTAAGTTTATGTGTACTACTTTCTAGTTAATAAAAGTTTAAGAGTTTTTTTTTTGAAGCAAAAATTAGCTAATTGCGTAATTTCAAGATAGAATTCAAGTTGTTTCCATTCTTGGTTTAAATTGTGTAAACATGTGTTAAAAGTTATCAAAACTCACTTAGCTGAACACGTTTCTTCAGACTTTATATAACCTAAAAATCATGTTAAACAAAACATCAAGTTTATAAATTAACTGAGGGGTGTTTGGTTTAATACTTTTAGCATCCGCAAATGGGTGTCAATATGGGAATTGGTCTGTGCGTCACCATAGAGATGTCACTCAGCATTTACCTTTGGTTACGTTGAGTGTGTAGGCTTTATTCTGTGTGTGTCTTAATATCACATCTTTAAGTTTAAAATAAGTATATTGAATTAAATTGTCTCCTCTTCTTTTTGAATATGCTTCTGTTAATATATGGAATTATATGCAAAAAATTAGAGCTTTAAAGGCTTAAGCTGTGTAGACAGCTTATAGCTCACTATGTTTGTGCTTATTTGACGTTGTTTCTAGTACACCAACCATCCCTGTTTGTCCCTTTTGGTATTGGCACCAAGTAGAGTCATAGTTTTTGGTACATCGATCTTTGAAAACCCCCACTTTAAGCCCCCAATTTCACTCAGCAGTAAAATTAAGGGGTGCCTTAAGCCCCAAAATTGAAAATAAAGCTCTTTTGCCTCTCCCTTTTAATTTGTTTGTGCTTTGTTTTGCTTATAAGGCTCTTGAGAGTCTCTTATTTCCAATAAGCCTCACAGAATACCCCCTACTTTCAATTCTTGCTTGCATGCTCCCCTGGTGCTGTAGCACCATTTCTCTCACCTTTTCTACGCTTATTGCTTATATATACTAAAGCTCTAGGATATTTTAGCTTTTATTTTATGGGAATTAGTAGTTGCCTCTTTAATTCCCATCATAGTTTTGTAGCTTATACTACCTCTCGTTTTCGTTGTTAGCTTAAGATATCTAGCTAAGTTCCAAACTTTGTTTCTAGTAATTATGTCATTTTATAATAAACTGTTAACATAGCTATTTCATTTCTAGCTTCTTATTTTAGGGCTTGTTGATTTCCCATAGTCCTTATATTAGGATTCACCTATCCTATTTACTCTTTTTAATTTTTTTTTCCCCCTAGTTTCTAGCTTATTTGTTGGCTTAAATCCCAAAAAGCCAAGTAAAATAAGCTCATAAGCTTATCAAGTTCTGTCAGCCCATTAAGCTCACTTTTTTAGCTTATTTAGACCCTTTCAGCTTGTGCACCTTTTATGAAAAATGCTCCCCTTAAGCCCCTTAACAACTTTGCTTTTATAGCTTTTTGCTAATAAGCACTTTGGACTTGATTTGCAATCGGGGTCCACCTCAGGGACCATTTGTGTAATTTCTTCTTTTATAGTTAACATTGTTAGTCCCCTTTGTTAGTTAGCCTGTTACCCCGTTTGTCCTTGTGTCCTTTTCACTGTTAGTCCCTTAGGTTAACTTTAGTTAGTTTATTTAATTTAATTAATTTAAATTAGGTTTAGATTTAATTAGTTTAATTACTTTTTATTGAATCAGTAAATTTGGCATTTTTTTATATTTTTAGAATTAGTAATTTTTTTTTATCTTAATTGTAGTTTTTCAGAATTTTTATATGTCTTTTAGTTTTTGATTTTTTATTAGTTTTATATTAGTTTTTGTAATTAGTTTCTTTAACTCTTTAAAAAATCATAAAAAAATCTAAATATATTAATAAAAAAATATTTCTTATTTTTTATATAATTTAATCTTGTTTTTGTCAATTAGAGTTGTCTAAGGAAAATATGTGTGAATTTTAGATCTAGTTAATTTTTCTTAAATTTCAGTTCTTAGACCCGTTTTACGGGTGCGTCTTTAGTTTCTTTTCGTCTAGAACCAGTCGCATATACGACCTTGTTTTCTGTTTTCGAGTTTTTCTTATTTTCAATATTATGTTATTTAGAACTTTAATTTTGATTTTAATTTAATTTATCATTTATTTTCTTAATTTTAGTATTTAGGTTTCCTCCTCGATACCTATTTCTGTTCCCCGTAGTTATATTTAGATTTAAAATTTTAGGATTTCCAATAATTAAATTATGCTTCCGTAAGTTTAAGTTCTATCCAATATTAACCTAAATTTTGTTTCCCGTTAGTTTTTAGATCCCCCTTTCCTTTGCTTGGTTTTCCCGTTTAGATTAAATTCAGTTTTTTTAAGTTGTTAATTATTATGAGAATGTAATATGATATCAGAGTTGTGTAATTTATCTAGTTTCCTATCATATCATATAGATCTACCATCATTCTCGAAGTTGTGTTTCGATTCAGACCTGGATAACTTTCAATTGCTAAGCCTCGTTGCGGAAAATATCGCCCGGGAATTATCTCTTCCGAATCTTTTATTATTGATTCTTACTTGTGTATTTTATCCTTTTTGTGCGATTTGACCATTTTGACGTGGTCTAAGGGCATTTCTTCGGTCAGGATATGTATTAGGGTTGCTATATAAGTGTGCCTCCCAATAACTAATTGCGATCCAGTTTTTGGCGCCGTTGCCGGGGAGGCATTTGCTCACAGATTATTATCGGATCTTGATCTGCAAACTTGTCTTATTGTTCAATATATTATATCATATTTAAATACACAAAAAACTATTTTTCTTTTTCTTTTTATTAATACATATCTTATAGAATTAAAAGAGAAACGTGAAGAGAAATAGAATAAGAATATAGAAATGGTAAGTCAAAAATATGTGAAAAATTTTGTCCAAAAAATTAAAAGTTCACTAATTGTGTAAAAAAACCCAAAATATAATATTCTCACTGGGTATTATCTATTAGATAAGTTCCGTGTGATACTGCTGAGTTCCCCAATCGAACTAGAAAGATTTAAAACTTGACTTCTGTGTCACTTACGATATTCGTGCTCACCCTCATTTTGAAACAAACTTTAATGTGGGCTATTTGGTAGAGGTTGTTCTCTCAAGGAATACGAACTTTCTGTGTAAGGAGAACTAAGCTTCGCGAATTCCCTACTCCTCCGCTCACCAGTGCGTTTTTTCATCTTGAGAGCTACCGCTGGTAAGTAAGATCGATTAATTTGGCTTAAGTTATCTTATCTGATTTTGTTCCAATGTGAATGGATGGTGTTAATAAATCCAGAAAACCAAAAAAAATAATCTTCCCTTTTCCTTTATAATGTTTAATTCTTTTACTTGTCCTTCTTATTTGTTTAATTCTGATGGAGTCTTATCTCTGTTTTGAATGTGCTTAGGTGTGGACAAACCTCGTACGGCTAAACTTCCTTGATTGTTATTCGTGCAGCGTGCACAACAAGGAGGTTGTCGTCAACTTTTGATGGAGTTTGTCTTTAGTTTTTACTTAGGAAATGGAAAAAATCAAATCGATTTTTCAACTCCGTACTCTTTTGATCAATCTCCAAGTTTCTCTCACCACCCCACACACTCTAAGCAAATCTTGTGTGAATTTTGCGGGAACGATACTCAATATTGTCACTGCTGTACACCTCAAAGCCAGTTTATCTATCCAGAGCCAGATTACAGCCTTGATTTCAATTCCCCGCAAGATTTGCATAATCTTCAACAGCAAAATCTTTGCTGTGAAAATTGTAGGGGTCCTCATGCGACTATTGAATGTCAACCGATGAGTCAAAACTCTCATTCTTTCGGTTTTGACCAACTTCAAACCCCGCAATTTTCCGTCAATCATCAACCTCCTCAACCAATGAGCATGGAAGCTTTGCAAGCCCAAGAGGACCTAATGAAATCGATTGAAAGCTTTCTCAAAAAGTTTAATCGTATCTCTTTTGGGAAAACGCCTAAGGTTCTATTGCAAGCTTGGGACAACTTTTTTGAAGTTAAGCACGCTCAATCCGAGGAAGTGCAAGAATTGCTTAGCAAACTTGTTCAAGATGTGAAAATCATAAGTGACGAGCTATCTGAGTACATCAATACTCCGGCTTGGAATCGCCCTCTCGTCTACTGTGATAATGATGATGACGAGGACTATACCATTGCAATCACACCCGAATCACCAACCAAAGAGCCCGTTAACTCTCTAAGTTTGGGGGACGAGCATCTTGACACTATTCCGGCAACGGAATCGGACGAATTCATAAAGTCTAGTGTCGAGAACCTTGTCCCAACCCCAATTGAGTTCGAGGATTTTTCCGACGATGAGTGTGATTTGCCTCCATATGATGATTCTTCAAAGAATCATGATTTTACTTTCTCCAACCCTCTCTTCGATATCGATGAAGATTTTACCTTAAGTGACGAGTCATTTTCCGAGGAGGACATTCCAAAAGAGAATTTTATCATTTTCTCTAATCCTCTCTTTGATCTTGATGAAGAAATTGCTTCGACTAAGGTAGATCGAATTAATGATGAGGTGCTGGAAGGCATCCATTCAATTCCACCGGGAATTGATTCTTTTGATGCTGAATCTGATCTTGTAGAATCCGTGCTAAATCGAGACATTTCGATTGATTCTTCTCCTAAGATCGATTCTCTTTCCAATGAGTTCGCCGGTGAACTCATCCTTCCTAAATCAATTCCACCAGAAATTGAGGAAGTTGAATTTGACCCGGAAGGTGATATTCTGTTTTTGGAAAGTTTGCTCTACGATAACTCTTCTCCTCGACCTCCGGAAGCTCTTCAAGCCAATTCTAATGCTATCGAATCTCTCCCTCCATCTCATATCCCCGTTGCGGATAATGATTCTCTTATGGAGGAGATTGACTTGTTTCTTGCTGATGACGGATCAATACCACCAGGTATTGAGAGTGATGATGTCAACTCCGTAGATGACGATACTTCTATTTCCCTTCCCGAGTTCGAATCATTTTATGTTGATTATCCCAATTCAGGAAATTCAACCATTGATGTGGTGGAAGACATCCCCGTAGATGTGCCTAATGTTTTACCCACCCATCCCATCCTGGAGCAAGATTTCATACCCACTAGTGAATTTTTCGCTTATGTTGTATGGATCTTTCTCCCATTTCTTGCTTATCCGGTTATTCCGCCTTCTCTTCTCTCCTGTGGGGATGAAGACACCATATTTGATCCCGGCATTTCAAAAGTATCATTCTTCTAAGCCGGATGTATCTCATCGGAGTGGAACTTTCATGAAATTCAATACTTATCGTAGTCACTTGAATGAAAGTCCGATGATGATTTTAATTTCCACTTGTTTCCTCAAGGATCCATAAATCCTTGTGATGGGTCAAGCATCGCGACCCTAAACAAGCGCTTCGTGGGAGGCACCCCATGCTTATCCGTAGTTGTAATAAGTGTTGTTGTTGTGTAAGATAGCTTGTCTTTTCCATTACCCGTGTTTCCATGTTGTTGTTATTGTCCAGGATTGCCCGGATTGTGAAGACTCTCAGTTTTGTCATTCATCAAGAGTTTCACATCCTCAGCTTCATTTGGGAATCCGATATCCTAATCTTATCGACTAACGTTTTATCTTTTGGCATACCTCATAAATGGCCTTAGGATTAATGTAATACCCTTCAAAACATCGAGGACGATGTTTAGTTCTAGTTTGGGGGGGTATCTTCGATTTGATTGTTGCCTGCAGCATTGTTACCACGTAAACCCGTTTTTACCACCAAAATACCAAAAAAATGAAAAAATTGAAAATTTTTCAAAAATATAATAAGTGTTTTGTCACAGTTTTGCTTTTCTTTTGGGTAGAATAAGAATAATTTTTGACTTGATCGGGCGTGTTGAGCCCTAGCTAGTTCCTTTAGGCCAAGCTTTCACGAATTCTATTGCTTTGAATTTTAATAAGAATTTTAAATATGTGATGATGAGAAATGTTAGAGTTAAATATAAGTTTATGCGTAAGCATTGATTCTTCTAAAAACTTAATACAAGAACTTGTTGGTTTTCTCTCCCGTGAATATTCTAATCACCTAATATCACGTACTCAATTTCATTCAACTAAGAGATCAATCGATGTTTTCAAAAAAGCATTCAAATGTAACTTGAGTTTTCAAAGCGAGATTTTTTATAGTAATCCTAAAAGATAAAATGCCAAAAAGCATGAATGAAAATGTGAATGCAAGAAATTGCATTGAATTTGAAATTTTTGCCAATGATGCCAATACTACCCAATGTTAAACCAAAAATTATGGGCTTTGTATAAAAGTTGTTTAAACATATTGCATTCACATACCAACATCAACTATTCAAAAAAAACTCAAACCACACCACAAATAAAATCCCCCCACACCCCCCCCCACCACCCCTCCCACCCCACCACCCCACCACCCCCAACACCCCCCCCCCCCCCCCCCCCCCCCCCCCCCCCTACTAAAAACCCACCACCACACATCATTCTTATATAAACCTTTTTTGCCCAATCTCATTTTCCCGAGCCCAAATAACATCACCGACCGGCCAATTCTTTTTTATAAATCCCGAGCCCAGGTCAAAACCCTTTTTTACTCCGGGTCAAACACAATTCTATAAAAGGAAAAGGGCGCGAAAATTAGGTTTTCTACTGTTCATCATCGTGCCCGAGTTTTACCCTGCATAAATCAAAGAGGTAAATCCCTTCTACACTCAACCCACAAAGGCCTTGAAGATTCCAAGTACTAAGTGCCAACTCAGCATCAAAAACGCCACTCAAGGGTCCTGATTGGCTACAACTGACAAGAGAATGACACGCGAGATTTAAACTAACACACCAAAGATGGGAAATTTGCACTAAACTCAGTGTTAAACAAGCACAAGATCTCCCAATTTATGGGATTGCTAGCTTGGCAATCCGTGTGCTTACAATCTCATCCAAGGGTTAAGATTGATCATCCAATGATTATAAGATTTGAAGGGACAAGATCAAAAGCAAAAGGGAGCGTATGAACAGACCTAGAAGCTTCTCTCTCCTCCTATAAATTGAAGGCCTTCTCTCAACTCAAACAGGGATATCTAGAGTAGATTAGGTGAAATTTATTTTAGCTTTTAAATGTAATTTTTTATTTAAAGTCATTTAGCTTATTTGTTTTCTAAATCAATGTAATTCTCTTTTCAATTCCTTGTAATCTTCGTTTGTTTAATCAATAAAATCTTAATTTCACAGTGCTTAATTGTATTTTAGTTTTCTCTTATAAATAATATTGTTAAATAAGCTTTCTAAATGTTCATATAAGCTCTTAATAAGCTGTCATTTCAACTCATAATCTAAGCTACACTCTTATTTAAGCTCTTAAAGCTTAAATGAGCTTATCTTATTCAAATCCACAATCAAAATACCTCAGCTTATTTTTGGAAGGGAAACCAAACATGGATGGATTTCCAGGACCTCACTAGCTTATCTATGATAAGCTAGAGCTTGTTGATAGCTCACAAGAGGATTTGCTCAGCCTTGTTTAGAGCAAATGCTATTGTAAGTTCTCAAACTCCTTTTATAGCTTAATTTTGAATTTTAGCTTATTATTGCTTATTAACTGCTTATTATTGTTTAGTTTAGTTTAATAGTGCTTATTATAGTTGTTAATGCTTATTATGTTTGATTGTTAGGTTTAAATTCTTAGTTTACTCTTATTTGTTATAAAATAGTCAAAAATACCAAAAATATTAGCATAGTCTTGAAGCTTATTAATTCTGCTTATTCAGTTGTTTAGATTTGTTAATTAGGTCTATTATTAGCTTTTTACTATCTGGTATTGAGGATTAATAGCTTATATCTAAAATTTATAAGCTGAAAATGAGGTTTAATAGTTTAAAGGGGTGTTTGGCACAAGGCAGTACTAACCTAAGTTAGTACTGCCAAAGGTCATTAAACCTTTTGGACTGTTTTTAAACTTGATTTTTGAGTTTATAAGCTTGGATTTTAAGAATTTATTAGGTTAGATCAAGTTTAATTCAAATTTGTTAGTAGTGATTAGAATCTGTTAACATAATTCAAGTTAGTTTGCATTTTAAGCTCTAGTCTTCTCTAGCTTTTAACTTCAGTGAATTTGTTGTTATTTTGGTGTTTTATAAATGCTAGAAGCAAATCCTTAAGCCTGCATTTGTTAGTTTTATGTTTTGGTCATTTAAGTGCAAACTGCATCAGATAACAAAAATAACAAAAAGCTCATTTTCAATTTCAAAATTAAGCAAGCAAAAGTAGTTTTTAGCTTTTGATTTTAATAGCATAAATAGATTTTAGGTCATTCTAGATAGATTAGGACTTATTTTAGTTTTAAAAAGCTTATTTGAATACCTATTTTAGATCTGCAATTTAGCTTTTTGTCTTTTTATTTAATAACCAAAAGTAGAGTAAAATAAATTTTCAGCCTTTTCAACTAGCTTTTTCATTAAGCATTTTATTTTTAAAATAGTTTTCAAAAGTTGTTTTAAGTAGCTTTTAAGTCAAGGTTTTAATTGGTATAAGCCAAAAGTCCATAAGGATCCTTTAGCTTATTGAAAAATAAGCTCAAAGTTGTCTTAAGGGACTGTTTGGTTAACAGTTTTTTCCAAAGTGCTTATTGGTTTTTTCAGCTTATGGCTTATCCATTTTGCTAATTTCTAGTTCAGTTTAGCTTATTAGGGTAGTTTTAGGTTAGTCATAGCTTATTTGATTTGGTTTGAGCTTATCTTAGCTTATTAGTGTATTTGTGTTTTAAGATAAAGTTTAAAAAAAAGTTAAAGTGTTTCTGTCTGTTTTTAAGCAAATTTCTAGCTTATTTACTTATTTTCATAAAAAGCTTCTTTTATAAATTTTGCTTATTGTTAGTTGTTCTACAACTTTGCTTAAAAAGTTTAAAAAAAAAGGAAACCAAGGAAGTCAGGGGTGAGCAAGGCTCGAACCCCTGACCTCAACCTAGTCTCAACCTTTTATAACACTCAACACCAACACACTCACCACTGCGCCCTTGGGACTTTTACGTCCTAAGGTGCGTTTTCATTTCTTTTATAACCTTTTTGAGTTTTTAGTTATAATAAGCACTTCGAGTGCTAGTTTGATTTTTCCCGGCTTATTGAGTTTAGCACTTTAGGATTTTTCATTTTTCCTGCATTCTGCTTATCATTAGCTACTTTTAGAAATTTTCTAGGATTTTTAGCTTAAAGTTATATAATTTTTGTGAATTAATTTTGTTAAAAACTTTAAAAAATCATAAAAAATAGAAAAATAATCAAAAAAATAATTTTCTTTTTTATAAAAAAATTTTCTTAATATCCGAACTTTCTATGGCTAGTTGAAATTTACATTTCGTATGGTGTTATATTTTAAAGCTTCACTTTTTAAAGAACGGGTTTCGTTCCGTATCGTTTTCACCTTCGTTTTTAGCTTTAATCACCCACCGGTTTTAGGTATTTTCCTAGATATTACTCATTATCTAGTTAATTAGGAATTATAAAAAGTTTAGAAAAGATCATTTAGGGTTAATTTTAGTGTACTGCTTTTGTCGCGTTTTCTTAATAACCGTTAAACGTTTTTTCGTAGTTAGTTTTAATTGTGCCTATATTTGCTCCCCCTATTAGGATTTTAGAAAACAATTATCTTCGAACCAATTCAAATAATTGTCCAAATTAAAGTGAGGTCTCAATTTCATAAGTCTTTGGGAAAAACGACCCGGTAATCACTTACCGGTAAAACGTAGGATATTTCATGTATTTTTCTTACTACCTTTGTCCTCAAGGTAGTTTTAGGGAATTTCATCATCCATTATATTATTTTACTTACTATAACTATACAACCTCAGTTTTTTGGCGCCGCTGCCAGGATTTGTGTGTAAAAGATTCATCTCGGTTTTGAATTTGTCGATCGTGATTTGGAGAACCTTTCGTCTTCGAAAGTTACGTCTTTTGAAAAAATCAAAAATACAAAAAAATATAAAATATAAAAAGTAAAAAAATATTTCTTTTTCTTTTTACTATAAGTAGAAGTTTAAATAAAAAAAATACAAAAATATTTGCTCTTCCGGATTTTTCGATTTTATTTGTTCTCTTAAATACAAAAGATACACAATCGATTTAATACTCTTACTAGAGAATTTGTATATCCATTAATAAATCCGAACTTAAGATTCAAAATTAGCCGCTTGTTTCACTTACGAAAAAGGTCGCACCCTTTGTGGAAATAAGCATTAGTAGGTTGTTCCACGGAACTACACCTGAAGGAAAAACGTTTTAAGGCCATCGCTTCCCATAAACGGTCCCCCGTTTGCCAAGTTTACTTAAGGAAGTTTTACCCTAATTTGTTGATTATTCCGTTGAAACAAAAATATTTTTGTGGATATAATTTTCCTCTCTTCATTTTGTTTTTGTTAGTGCAATGCGCACTAGAAATTCAATTTTTCCAAATATTCAACCAGAAACCAGACGATTGTCGTAGACAGTCGAAATAAGAGGAGACGTGCTCCAAACGTAGTCGAACCCGAGCTTCGTACTATCGTTGAAGTTGCACCAATGGCGGAACGTACAATGGAAGAGCTACTCCAAGCACCCACGGAAGGGTATGGAGAAGCTATCGTCATACCGGAAATTAATGCGGACCATTTGAAATCAAATGAAATTGGTTACAATTTGGTTCTAAGCTAGCCGTTTTCACGGTTATGAAAGAAATAAATCCCACGCTCATATTAATAGTTCAAGATTACCTCGACTTTAACGATTTAGAGATGTAGTAACGATACGATGTTTTAAGCTAATGATGTTTCTATATCACTCCCGAAGGAGCCGCAAATAGATTGTACGAGAAAGAACCAACCTAATTCCATCTGACTTAGGAGATCTCGTAACTAAATTTTGTAAATCAATTTTTCTTTCCCCTCAAAAAACCACTTCACTAAAGAAATGAAAAATCACCTCGTTTTAACACAAAATATTTGAGGAGACTTTAGTGAAGCATGGGAAACGATTTAAGGAAATGCTTAAAGCTTGTCCTTTACCATGGGTTTACGAGTTAACTCAAGTTGATACCTTTCTATAATGGTTTAAACGAGAATGATCAAGACTCCTTAAATGCCGCGGCGGGTGGAAAAACTTTTTAAGTAAAAGACTAGAGAGGCTTTGAACATAATTGAGAATAAATCAAAAGTCTGTTATTCACCGTAATATATCAAATGTATTCGTAGGATGAATAACAACTTCTAGGGAAAGTGTTAGTAAAACGGATGAAAGAATTGATAAGCTTGCGGACCAACTTTCGACCTTAGTTGAGATTGGTTTCTAAAAATTGTCCACTCCGCTCACCGGTAAACGTGTAAGGAAATTTGTGTACTTGTAGTGGCCTCATGCTTATACAATTGTCCCTAATACCGATAACAATCATCTCTGTTTTGTGCTGCAAACGGTAACTTACAATCAAGTTAACCCTCCAAACCGTGTTAGTAACCAAATGGCACCACCCGGTTTTGCTTCGGTGCAAAACAATGGTCAAAATAGATATAATCAAAATCAAAATCAAGGGAATAATTTTAATCGGGGAAATAATTTTCATGGAAATCAAGGTTTTCAAGTTCAAAAAAACATACTCTAAAAATTTTAAAATCAAGGATTTCAAAACCAACCTTTTCAAGTTCCTAATAATCATGTTCAACAAGAGTTTTCAAATGAGTTTTCAAGTTACAAGAGAACTAATGATCAAATGATGAGAAACATGCAAAATCAAATCAATTCGTTGAAAGGAGAATTTAAGAATGAAATTCAAAACATGATGAAGACTCAACAAGCCGTCTTGATGAATCAACAAAGTGTTTTTCAAACTAACTTGCAAAATATGTTAAGTAGATTCTTTCAAAACTAAGCCTCACTTTTCCGGGTACTCTTCCGAGTAATACCATTCCAAACCCGAAGGGTGAGATGAAAGCAATCACTACTCGAAGTGGTGTTGCTTACGAGGGACCCTCGATTCCTACTAATCCTTCTCCCAAAAAGGTAGTAGAACAAAGAAACCTAGGAGATCACAACGGATAAGGAGCAAACTAATTTCCAAAGAAGTACCGCTCACATCCCACCTCCGGTTAACCCCATTCCAATTCCGGAACCCGATTTCTGAGACTTTCCCAAAGCCGAATATTCCATATCCTTCAAGACTAATGATCTAAAAGTCCCCGTACAAAGCTCTACAAAAAGAGAAGATTTTTCAAATGTTTCAAGATTTACGCTTTGACATTAGCTTCGAGGACGCTTTATTTTTTATGCCAAGATTTGCTCCAACGACTAGGAATTTGCTCATGAATAAGAAAAAGTTGCTTGAATTAGCTAAGATAATGTTGAACGAGAATTGCTCGGCGATGCTCCTCAAAAAGCTTCCCGAAAAGCTTGGAGATCCCGACAAGTTTCTTATTCCATGTGATTTCCTGGGAATGGATGTATGTCACGCCTTGGCCGATCTCGGCGCGAGCATAAATCTTATGCCCCTTTCCATTTGGAAAAAGCTTTCCCTACCCGAACTTACCCCCACACGAATGACTTTAAAATTTTTAGCGGATTCGATTCCATAACTCCATCCTAAAGACTCGCCGAAGACGTTAATGTCAAATGGAAACGTTCCCACTTTCCTACCGCCGACATTGTTGTTGTAGATTTTGAAGCCATCCTCGCGTACCTCCATACTTGGAAGATCCTACTTAAGAACTAGTCGTAGGCCTTATAAGTTTATGGAGTAAGAAATAAACCCATTCGGGATGATAACGAAGCCGTAACTTTTAATCTAGATCAAACTACGAGATACTCCTCTACAAATGATATATTGGTAAACCGAATTGACATCATTGGATAGAGGTTGTGAGGAGTATGCACCGGAATTGCAGGGTTTTTCTAATAAACTTCAGTGGCAATTCCCACCTCACTTTATCTGAGCCTCTACTTATTCCGAATTCATTATAGCTAGAATCAAAGCTTATCTCAAGTAATGATTCGTTTTCACCGGAAATTAATCATAGCCGAATTGCGATCCGGATGGAGATATATGCAAATTGAAAATTATAATAATGACCCGTTTCAACTCCCTCCGATGGACCTAAAGCAAGGAGAAGTAATCAAGGTGAAATCCTCAATGGAAGAACCTTCGAAATTAGAGTTAAAAGACTTAACATCTCATTTGGAATATGCTTACTTAGAAGAAAATGATAGTTACCTATGATTATTGCAAAAGATTATAAAAGAAGCTGAAAAAGAAGCTCTCTAAAGTGCTTAAATCACCATAAAACGGGCCATTCATGGAAAATCAACCGACATCAAGGGTACTTGACCCTGAGAAACTCGTTTTTGTACTCACAAAATCATGATGGAGGATGATTACAAACCCACGGTTCAAAGTCAAAGACAAGTTAACCCAAAAATTCACGAGGTAATAAAAAAGGAGGTCCTAAAACTTCTTAATGCCGGCATGATTTACCTGATCTCCGACAGCCCATGGGTTAGTCCCGTGCATTGTGTTCCCAAGAAAGGTGGTGATAAAGACCGAAGTTTGCTAATGAAGTAGAATGAATTAAATTTGACACGTTATTATCGGTTGAGATTGTAATCGACATATAGAAAATTAAATGAAGCGACTCGAAAAGATCATTTTCCATTACCGTTTATGGATCAAATGTTAGAACGATTAGCCGGAAATAAGTTTTATTGCTTTCTAGATGAATTTTTAGGGTATTTTCAAATACCAATAGATCCCCAAGACCAAGAGAAAACTACTTTCACATGCCCGTATGGAACTTTCGCGTACCGTCGCATGCCTTTGGCTTGTGTAATGCTCCCGGTACTTTCCAACGATGTATGATGGCCATATTTCATGATATGATCGAAAAGACTATGGAAGTGTTTATAGGAATTATTTTCTTTACTCGGTTTTTTTGAGGGGATATTTTTGATTCGTGCCTCTTCCAATTTAGAAAGATTCAAAAATGAAGAAGATAACAAAATTTAAGTTCTAATAAGGGAGAAGTGCCACTTTATGTGTAGAGAAGGAATTGTGTTAGGTCATAAAATTTCGAAGTCGGGAATTGAGGTCGATCGTGCTAAAGTCGATGTTATCGCTAAGCTCCCTCACCCGACTACCGTAAAAGGTGTTAGGAGTTTCCTAGGTCATGCGGGTTTTTTTAACCGACGCTTTATCCAAGACTTTTCAAAAATTGCTAGACCTCTTAACTCATCTTCTTGAGAAGGAAACACACGTTTGTGTTTTCTAAGGATTGTATTGATCTTTCGAAGACTCTTAAAAAGAAGCCTTACCGAGCCTCCGATCTTAGATTTGTCCCTGATTGGAACCTACTCTTTCTAACTCATGTGTGATGCCGAGCGATTTCGCGGATTGGTACGGTTTTGAGACAACGAAAAACGAAGCACTTCACCTATACATTATGCTAGTTAAGACAATGACCGAAAGAAAGCTCAAATTCATTACACAACCAACGAAAAGAAATGCTTGCCGAGTTGTATATGACTTTTGAAAAGTTTCGGCCATACCTATTTATCTAAAAGCATATAAGTGTATACGATCACTCGGCTTTTAATACCTTATGAAATAAACTAGATGCCAAGCCAATGTTGCTCGGTGGTGGGCTCCTCCCACAAGAATTAGATATCACCATCCGTGAAAAAAAAGAAATGTGAAACCTCGCGGCAGATCATTTATCTAACTTGAAACTCATAAGGATGTGTTAGAAAATAAAGACATAAATGAAAATTTTCCGTTAGAGACTCTTGGTAAAATATCTAGTGAAAATACCACATGGTTTGCGGACTATGCAAATTTCCATGCGGGGAATTTTATCATCAAATGAATGACAACTCAACAAAAGAAGAAGTTTTTCAAGGACTTTAAACATTACTTTTGGGATGATCACTATCTTTTTCGTATATGTGCGGATCAAATCATTCGACGGTGTGTGCATAGGCAAGAAGCTAATGATATCCTCAAAGCTTGTCATGAAGGACCCACCGGGGGCTATTATAAGCGATCGTAGGGTTAGGTTTGAAATTTTCTTTTATCATATTCTAGGCTTAGGTTTGAAATTTACTTTCGTAGGGTTAATATTTTGAAAGTTCACTTTTTAAAGAACGGGATTTCGTTCCCGTTCTCGTTTTCTTCGTTTTTAGCTTTAATCACCCTCATTTTAGTATTTTCTTTGCTTTTACTTATTATCTAGTTAATTAGGATTAGAAAAAGTTTAGAAAATCATTTAGGGTTTAATTTTAGTATACTTGCTTATTTGTCGCGTTTTTCTTAATACTCGTTAACGTTTTTCGTAGTTAGTTTTAATTGTGCCTTTATTTGCTCACTATTAGGATTTTAGAAAACAATTATCTTCGAACCAATTCAAATCATTGTCCAAATTAAAGTGAGGTCTCAATTTCATAAGTCTTTGGGAAAAACGACCCGGTAATCACTTACCGGTAAAACGTAGGATATTTTCGTGTGATTTTTCTTACTACCTTTGTCCTCAAGGGTAGTTTAGGAATTTCATCATCATTATATTATTTTACGTACTATAACTATACATCAAAAACCCAGGTTCTTTAAGATTTTAACATATTAGCATGTTTAAGAACACTCAAATACACACAAACAATTATTTTAGCAGTTCTAAATCCAAACCCATGAACTTTTACAAGTTCTTGACCATTTTCCATTAGTTCGACAACAACAATCTACCAAAACGTATAAATACGTTATCCCTATTAAAAACTGTTATAGGTACATCATCTAGACCCCTATAGGACCAAAACCCCTCAATCAATTTGAGATTTCATACACTTTTTAAGGTGACAAAATTTTGATCAATTTTAGGGTTTTTCGAGTGAAATTCCAACATTAGGTCTGATTTATGGAGGTTTTAACATTAAAACAAGTGTACCTTTTGATTATAACGAAGATAGAACGAGTTCTTGAAGTTCTTAAAGTTCAACAATGGAGGTGTAAGGTTTCTGTGTGTGTGACAAGTGTGGGAAAGACGACAAGGAGGTGTTTATGTTTAAAACTTTTAGGTTTTGGCATAAATGCCCCTAAGGTTTACTAGAGCTTTCACTTTCCTAATAAACTTTACCTAAGGCATAAAATAGTTTCCCAAATGGCAAAACTAATCCCTAAGGTTTATTCATCAAGAGTGAGTCTCACATTTTACCATAATACCCTTTAAAGAATTAAACATATAACAAATAAAGCCCGATTGAGTTAAAATTAATTAACTCCCCTTTAAATATTTATTCTATATGTTTAAAATCTTTTCCGATTATCACATGATTAATTATGAAGAAGAGATTTGACATTTTCTCCCCCTCAAACAATGGCCCATTTTCTATTTAAAGAGCTGTAGTCGTTGTTTGAGTGGTCAAATGTCTTTAAAAATGATTTATCTAATGAATTTATGATTTGAAAAATTTTAGTTCTGAAAATCAACACCCAAGAAATAAGATTTCTCTTATTTTAATCACATAAGCGCACTGACACGTACACTTAGAGAATATAGGAAGCACGAGTTGTGATGCAAACTAATCACAAGCCTTTGCATGGTCATAAAGTAGACCATGCCCGAGAATAAATTCCCGTTGAGAGGTCAAGTTTTCATTTTTGAAATACTTGTCTTAAAGATGATGACCGGGTTGCTATCAGAAATAATATCAAGCCATATGACATGTTTTCTATTGGAATTTTTTTACAACTTTGTGCCATTATTGAATGACATTTCTGAAGCCGTAAAAATTATCGATGCTAGAAAGCATGTCATAAAAAACATATTTTTTGCATTTTTTATATTTTTTGATATTTTTTATTTTTTCATATATACATATATACAGGATATGAGTTACCACCATCACTCGTCCGTTTCCTCTACCAGACGTTTCAACGTTTCCGAAGACATGCTTCTCATACCTAGCTTTTTGATCAAGAAGTTAAATCTATCTCGTGGCAAAGGTTTGGTGAAGATGTCAGCCAGTTGATATTCAATCCGGACAAAGTATAGCTCTACAATTCCATTCTTCACTTGTTCCTTTATAAAATGGTAGCGAACATCGATGTGCTTGGCTTGTAAGTGTTAAATATTGTTGCAGCATAAAGCAATCGCACTCTTGTTGTCGCAGTACAGAGGAATCTTATTGAATTGAAAGCCATAATCTGCTAGTTGTGAACGCATCCACATGATTTGAGCACAACACCCAATTAAGGCAATATATTCAGCCTCTGTACTCGAGATGGCAGTGCTCTTTTGCTTTTTGGATGACCAGCTAACAAGTTTGTCACCTAAGAACTGAGCGCTTCCTGATGTACTACGTCTAGTGTCCTGACATCCCGCGTGGTCAACATCTGCATATGCTGTTAGTGACATATTGGTGTCCTTCGAGTACCAGAGACCCATGTTGATGGTTTCCTTAAGGTATCGAAAGATCCGTTTCACCGCTTGTAAGTGCTTTTTGGTAGGCTTTGCCTGATATCGAGCACATAAGCAGACTACATAGATAAGGTCGGGTCTACTGGATGTAAGATACATAAGGGATCCAATCACACCGCAGTAAAGTGTAACATCAACTTGTTTCCCTTGTAGATCTTCATCCAGTTTATTCTTTTTAACCATGGGCGTGTCGACATAATTAGTAGTAAGCAAACCATATTTTTTAACAATTTCAGAAGCATATTTATATTGGTTTATAAAGATGCCTTTGGGACTTTGAGAAATTTGTAATCCTAAAAAGAATGACATCTACCTCATCATTGACATCTTAAACTTAGTGGTCATCTGATTAGCAGACTCATTACACATGGCAGTATTAGTAGATGCAAATATTATATCGTCAACATAAATTTGTACCGGTAATAAGTCATTCCCAGCTTGCCATGTGAAGAGTGTTGGATCAACTGAACCTTTGGAGAAATGTTGTGAGATTAAGAAGCTTGAAAGCATGTCGTACCATGCATGTGGTGCTTGTTTGAGACCGTAGAGGGACTTTTTAGCTTGTACACATGCGATGGGTTGTCCTGATCAACAAATTCTTCTGGTTGAGAAACGTAGACCTCTTCTTTGAGCTCGACATTTAAGAAAGCCGTTTTGACATCCATTTGGTAGATTGTCATATTCTTATGAGCGACATTTGCTACGAAGATATGGATGGCCTCTATTCTAGCAACCGGTGCAAATGATTCCTCGAAATCAATTCCCTCTTCTTGCCTGAATCCTTGAGCAACTAGTCTAGCCTTATTTTTTAGTACCTCGCCAAATTCATCCATCTTGACCTTATAATCCATTTTAGTTTGATCAATAACACTTTATCTGGACACGACACCAATTCCCAAACTTCTAGTCTTTCAAATTCATGAATTTCTTCTTGCATTGCATCGATCCATGATGGTTCTGTCATTGCTTGTTTGAAGTTCTTTAGTTCTACAAAAGTTAGGAAGGCATCGAAGTAACACCACATGACATCAGTTTCGAGTTGTTTTCTCGTAGATACAGAGCAAGAAGGATCGTCGATCACTGATGACATCAAATACGTCACTTTATTATATCATTTATCCCATCTGTTTTGCCTACTTTTATATAATTATTGCATTATTTGGTCCTTAATTGCTTTAAAGTTGATAAATGCAGTAATTCAGGAGTGTTTTGTGAAGACAAGACTTAAAAAAAAAGGCGGCATATTTGGAGCTAAAACGAAGACATTTGAAGATGCTGATTTTTGACCAATACGCGTATCAGCAAAAGATATACGGCGTAATCAGCGCCTGAACCTCACAGAAAAACAGCTTTGAACCAATGTCCCAATATGCGTATCCCTTTGACTACATACCCGGTACCATGAAGATAACTATTCGAAATATATAAATTTACTAAATGGGAAATGATATCCACTGATTGATTGAGAACGTAGCGCGCAACTCCTAAAATCCAGCCCAATACTCCGTATCGACCTTTGCCAGATACGCTTATCGAGTTCTTTTTCAACACTATAAATAAGACACAAAAATGAGTTTTCACAGTGTGCAATATCATATCTTTTATACATACCTCATTAAAGAACGAATTTTAGATAAAAAAGATCACCACCAAGGTCAAGCCTAATGAGTCACTTGAATCCAGGAAAGACCATCGTGTAATTTTATTTACTCTCTTATCGGTCGAATTTTTTATTGTTTTGATGACGCTGTAGTAATTACAATGGTTTGTGGGCTAATACCCTCGGTATAGCCATCTTAATGAACGTTCAATGTTTGGTTTTGTTTTAAAATTGATTTCTTAATGTATCGTTGATTGTTTTAAGTTATGTTTATCACCTCATACTTGTTTATGTGTTTGAATAAGCACCTATCTTTCAAGCTGAATCTAGGGGATCCGATCCAAGTAATCTAGATACTAGGATAGGTCTCCATATCGTCTTGTAATATTACGACCAATAAGGATCACAATAATGTTCTATCTTTGTCATTGAATTAGGAGCTTAGTTGGACCGGAAGGTGACCAGTTTATGTTTCAACACCATCATGCCTTAATTATTAATAAAGATTTGAAATAGCTGGACTACGAGTAAATATAAAAACCGTCCAACAATAAGTGGTAAATGCCCGTTGTGCTGGGGTTTAAACTGGATCACGCACTGGCTTTTGATTCCCTAAGATGATATTTATAATTAAACTATAGGATGTCTTTAGGCGGATTCGCGTTAATTGTGCCATGATGTAATCGTGTCTCCAAGGCTTAGATATGTCCCTCATAAATCTTAAGAATGATACGCCGCTTTTCGAATAAGTAGTCATTGCACTAAAAAAAACAAACCAACATGGCACTGGATTTAATAGTGGCTAGACAGTTTTTATCATTTGGCTGTGTATCCGCTGTTTCTATCATCTGATTTTCTTCTTCTGTGTTTATTGTGTATTGAAGTTGATATTTGTCTCCACCAACATCTCTGGTGCAGTCTCTCATGCTAAAACCCCCATACTCATTTAGACAGACGTATATATCATAGTTTAACCAGTAAATATACTCTTTGAACTAATAAAATACTGATAGAATATGGATTAATTTCACTCTTATGTTACGACACCCTACTTACCCGAACCTCCATTCTGACGTGTAACACTGCTCACTGATCGTTAAAGTGGTTGTTTTAAGGTTTGTTTGGCAAAATTCATAAATTTAAAACTTGATAATAAAATAATTGACCCTACACGACAGCACATCAGGTTTTTGGCGCCGCTGCCGGGGAGTGAATTAATTAAACCTTATTCTTATTAGTATTTCTAACCATTAATTAATTAGTTTAGTGTAATCTAATTATTTAATTTCTGTTTGTATTTATTCGCATTGTGTGTTTAAATTGTTTGTTTAAATTCCCTTATTTAATTGTTTTAAATAGTATTCTGTTCTGACTGATCACCTGATACGCCGTATCCACTAGTTGGATACGACGTATCAAACCTTCTGCTCAGGACAGCGTATTAAGTCTTACAGTCTAAACAACGTATCTGTTCTTCAAACAATACAGCGTATTCTATGAAATCAATACGGCGTACTGGGATTCAACAGACCTATACGGCGTATTCACATTAATTGAATACGACGTATCTGTCATCTGACACAGTAGTAGACGCAATTTTTCTGTTATCGATATCCTTTTTTATGTGTTCCCTTCCCTAAGGGCACATCCTACTGATTATTTGTGCTTAATTTCAGGAAACCGTTGACAAAGAAACCACCATTGCGGAACCAAACGACTACATTACCGCTACCCGAAAGAACTTCGTCACTAATGATAACGAAGGAAGAATGGTCGAGAAATGTATTGTTGAAATACAAGGGGCATTCTTGGTGAAAATACGCGATTATGCTTTTAATGGGAATATTAGGGAAAACGCGTTCAAACACATCGATAAATTTCTCGAAGTTGTTGGGCCAATCAAAATTAATGGGTTGACTCAAGACCGATTCAGACTTAGTGTTTTCCATGTTTTACTCGCAGGAGTTGCAAGTGAATGGTTTACAAGGGAGTGTATATGCTCAATCACTACTTAGGATAACATGGTCGAAAGGTTCATTATGAAATTCCACCATCTTTCTGATCACGATGAAGAAGAAGAAACCGAGGAGGATGACAACCCAAACGAAATGGATAATGTTCCCGAAATCTTTAAGATAGAAGGAAACCTGTTTGACTTTGAGACACCCTTGTGCGAGGCATTCTACAAATTCAACTACCTTCTAAAAATCGACACAGATCTATTCACTTATGATATCCAAAACTTTAAAACTTATGATGAATATGAATGAGAGTTGAATAACAACATAGCAAAGGGTACCGATGAACCGTGGTCAGAAAGTGGGGTACCATACCAACTATGTGATCACATATGCGAATTGTACTACTTTAAGAGTGGAGAAACTAAGCGGCCCACATGCACTTCTGATATTGATGGGTTCTGTAATGGTGGGAAACTACCAGGAATGGTTCGAGTAGGAAGCATAACCTATTTCCAGGATCACAGGTGGTATGATGAACTAGCTGATGGTAAACTAAAGGATGAAACCTTAGCACTTAAGGCTAAAATTAAAAGATCGTAGGGAGACGCGACTCCCGGGGTGATGAAATTCTGCGGATGGTTGAAAAACAGCTTTAAAAACTTCCACAAGTTAGATTATGACGTGCTGGTAAAACTACAAGAATGTTGGTGGAAGGTGAACGCTCACGAGATCGCCCTATTTACTCGTATGGAAAATTTTGGACGGAGACCATATGCGAATATAAAAACTGAATGGGCCAGCGATCCTTATCTTGACGTCAACCGTATATTTGGAAGGCATTATGAAGCATGCAACTTTGGTAATACTCAAGAAAATCAAGGACATGAAGAACATAAGGATGATCCAAATCCTGAACCATCAAACTGCAAAATCAGGAGATTCAAGATGATGAAATACTCATTCGATGATGACGAGGAGTACATTACCATAAAAGAGTCCAAATTCCTCAACCATTCAAAGGATAAGGGTTTGGAAGCCTGCCCAGCTCTACAGAGACAAATCCTTGAGACCATGTCAAATCGATCTCACCTACTAAAGCTGATTTTTCTGGGATACGTCGTATCGGATGTGGTCCATACGCCGTATCGGGCATGCAGCATAGGAGCTTATTTTCTGAAACAGTCCCTTTCCCAAGACGACTACAAAACTTCGCCTGTGATGATTGGAGAGAGGCACAAGATGTGAAGATTCTGGATGCTTATGATCACACCTTGCCTCAAAAAGAAAAAGACCCAGGGAGCTTTACTTTACCTTGTTTTATTCATAATATCTGTTTTGATAAAGCTCTTGTTGACCTAGGAGCAAGTGTGAGTGTTATGCCATTCTCTACCTACACCAACCTTGGTCTAGGAATTTTATCTCACACTAGGTTGACCATCGAACTAGCTGACCGAACCATAAAACAACCAAGGGGTATTGCCAAAAATGTGCTAGTAAGGATAGGCAAATTTATTTTCCCTATAGACTTTATCATCTTGGACATACCCGAGGATGACGATGTCCCTTTAATCCTCGGACGACCATTCTTGTCAACTGCCCATTCCAAGATTGATGTCTTCAAAAGAAAGATTACTTTAAGGGTCGGGGAAGAAAAACTTGTTTTTAAAAGTATTAAGCCCGCCTCTAGCATAATCAAAAGGGTCTTTGTGATAAAAAGTCTTGATTCAAAAACAGAGCTTATAGGAGAGGGTGATGAACCATTCGACCCAACTTATGGTAATTACATAGAATTAAATGATTTGGACACACCTCAGGAACCTAAAACGAATCGAGATGTTGATTTTGAGCCAACTTTTGTTAAAACCGACTCTTATAAAATAAAATTTTCTTGTGTAATCGGGTATAAATATGTTATCGCTGACCTCCTCCCTTCCTTGTCCATTAACTTAATGTCTAAAAGCTTTTATTATTCAATAATTAAGGACAAGGATGAAGAGAAGAGTCATGTCGGAACTTTGATCGATATACCTATTTTTTTGGAAGATTTTCCATTATTTCAGGTTTTACCATCATTGACGATGATGATATGACAAAAGACATTGTGCTCGGTGTGGAAAACTAGAAGGGGGGGGGGAGGTTGAATAGTTTTCTTGGTTATTAGTTGCCTTTTAATACTTGTTCAAAACTTTTTGCGAAATGGTTAGGATAGTGATATTTGATTATGATCTAAGTGATCTAAAATGCAAGTAAAAGAGAGAGTATAGAAAGCGATACCGGGACCACGTATTTATTAGTAGGTTCGGCAACAGGACCCTTCTTGCCCTACTCCACTCCCCAAGTCACCTACTCGAGAGTTTGTTAAACACCAGTCACCAATCTCCTTTCAACCAGCGGAGAAGCCTCACAACGCGGTTACACTTCTTGTACGATACCAAGATAATCATCGGATTCTTCACACGATAGAATCAATATCAACACTATACTTGGTATACAACTAACAATGATATTCATAGCTATAAACTACAGCAAGATGATCTTGAAGGAGTGATGGAGATCGAACATAAGGTACTTGTGACTTGGTCGTCTCGAACGCGTATTTGCAATTCTTCTTGAAGTATTATTACCTACACAAGAACCTAAATAAGATATACAAGAAATAGAGAAAGAGGATCAGATGATTAGAGAGTATTTTAGATGAGAAAGATGTTTTGTCATACTGATAAATGGCTTGTATTTAATAGCCCAAAAAAACTTTACTGGTAGATAGGTTCTTACGGAGCTATTGAAGAAGGGCAACGGATGCCGTAAAGCAAGGGCATCGGCTACAGTAACCAAATTGAATTTTGATTTGCAAAATCTGGAGAGATCTTGTGTAAGCTTGTAGATTGACTTGGATTTGCTGCATTTGATTAGGTCATGAATGATGTAATTAATCTAGAGTGTAAAAAAACATTTTGTGTATAAAATCATACACTTTTATTTTTTTGTGACACTTTGTGTTTTTCTACAAGATTAAGTTTTTAGAGATAGTAAGAGATTTGAGAATGATGTTTTTACTATGTTTTGTCATTAATAAAACTTATTGCTAATCTAGGAAGATCGTGAGATAATCATTTGTTACCGGTTTATTTATATTAACACTCGGCATGAAATTTTGCAAGAAGTACGCATCATGCCAAATGATTATGAAGAAGTTAGGGGATAAGTGCGAGCAAATTATGGAGGATGAATGAAAATGAAGAGATGGAAAAAGGTCGAACTTAAAGACCAGCTGAAACAAAAGTGCTTCCCGGGAGACAACCCGGTCATTTTAATTGTTTGTCGCATTTTAATTGTTTGTTGCACGAGTTTGTCTTCCCAGACACTCTATACGGCGTATCGAACCCCTCTAGATACGGCGTATAGAGATGTCTGGACGTTATCAGTTTTAAAACTAAATATTTAATTTCCAGCATTTAATTGTTTTTACAGGAACAATACGGCGTATCCTAGGATTTTGGATACGGCGTATTGATCCCTATACAGTTGTGTGTTTAATTGTTTTCTTGTACCATTGTAGCGAGATAGAAATTGCACTTGTCTTCTAATCTTTTATGCAGGACCTTGCTGAAACTATGGTATGGTATATTCTAAAAAGGACATGTGTTGAACTTATCTGGGCATGCTGAAGCCCTAGTCAACACACTTTTTGCTCAAGAACTCATCTTGGAGAATTATCACGAGCAAAACATCAGGGAGTTTTCCGTTCTAATTCTATTTTCCCTTATAATTTAATTGTTTTATCTATACAACGAGGACGTTGTATAATTTAAGTGGGGGGATGGAGAATTAGAACGTACTTGTCTTCTTTTTTACAAAATAACATGCTACGAGCTTAAAAGTGCTTAAAAATAGGCCAAATTTAAAAAAAATTAGCATGACTTTTGTAAAAATCACTAGTTACATTACCTAGCGCACTATAACCCTTGATACATATTGTGAGAATTAAGCCTATTCCGTTTCCAACTGTTTACTAAAAATTCCACAAAATTATGAGTGTGCCGGTGATGTAGTGGACTTTAGAACTTGGCCTGGTATATCACTCGAGACCGCAATGATTAGTACTATGGATTTAGATGGAGGAACATGTTCAACTGATAAATTTCTAGGATTAAACCAAATAGCCTACATGTCGTAAAATTAACTAACTACCCTGGTTAGTTAAATCCCGTGTAACCCTTGATTACTCTCATTTTTAGAGTAAAATCCCCTAGAACAACCTGTTGAGCCATTCCTTTCTTTTTCTACACCATATTATATGTTTCGTTACACCTTTGCACCTTAGCCTACCATGTAGATTAAGCCTATTTTAATCAATGTTGCTAGTTGCTTTCGTGTAAAGTTTTGTATTTCCTGTGTCAAAGTGAAAATTTTCTATCTCTGTAATGGTCGGGAAATTGCACAATGCAATGGGAAAAATATGTAGCTCGTAAGTGTTACAAAGAAAAGATTATCCGAATGAATTATGATAGTGAAGACGGTGGAATTAAACCGAGATTTATGATGTATTGGTTAAAAAAATGAGAAAGAAGAAAAATAGTCGGTTCAAAAGAAGTTTACACCGAAGAAATCACTTGGAAGGATCGATTATTTCGTTGATACGTTACAAAAATCAACGATGTAAAGTCTTGTAAAAAGTGGTCGATATCACCACTTATTATGTAAAAGTATGTAAAGAGCGGGATGTAAGGAAAATTGACCGTTATGGGAACGCCAACTTAGGTTGTCTTTGTCATTTCTGTGATCAAGGCATTTGTCTATGTGTTCGAGTCTTTGTCATGGAATGGTCGGGGGAAAGTTACTAGCAACCGTACCTTATTTGTTGGCGTAATCTATTTGTTTCGTAAATTTTACTTAACACCCATTTTACTTCCTTTTTCCTAGCAACTAACCTTAGTGTCTACTCGAACGAGGACTTGTTCGAGCATGCATGTTTATTCCGTCGTTACGGCCATGTATGCATGCCTCAGCTGCCTTGTTAGATGACGACTTTCGGTGAAAGTTAGAAGCTCCCTACCTTATATCATTCTTCATCCTAACCGTTGGTTAAACACGACCAGGGATGTGATCAGATTGTATATGTCTATTCCGTTGTTACGGTCGTGTATGTACGATACAACTGCCTTGTTGGTGTGGTACTTATGGTGAAAGACTGTTGAATGATCAACCCTAAGGATTCTTAACCCAATTTATCTTTTGACTTGTTTCTCCTTAGCTTTAGCAGTGGAGATGTGTATCCTTGCCAAGCTTATGATACGAAACTAATCACGACCGAGTAATTGAGCGTATCAATCAAACATTGCACCCTAGATTAGTCAAGTGATCTGAGTGTTTTCATTTCCATATTTCATGAGGAGCTTGGTTATGTACAGGTGATTAGGACAAAATGATGCTTAAACAGAAAATCCTCAACTTTGTTGAGGAAACATTTCATAAACTGATACTTTTTTCCTAAAGTCTATTGAGGACAAGTAGATTCAATGTGAGGGGGATATTTGATGACATCAAATAACATCACTTTATTATATCATTTATCCAATCTGTTTTCCCACTTTTATGTAATTATTGCATTATTTGGTACTTAATTGCTTTAAAGTTGATAAATGCAGTAATTTAGGGGTGTTTTGTGAAGACAAGCTAAAAGGCGCATAATTTGGAGCTAAAAAGAAGATATTTGAAGATTACTAATTTCTGACCAATACGCCGTATCCAACAAAAGAGATACGGCGTATCCGCGCCAAGACTGCACAAGAAAATGCGTTTAACCAATTCCCAATATGGTGTATCATCTCTGTCTACATACGTCGTATCCATGAAGATAACTATTCGAAGATATAGTAAATAAAGTAAAGTGGGAATGATATCACTGATTGATTATGAACGTAGAACTCCAAGGAATCCAGCCCAATACGCCGTATCGACCTTGCCAGATACGGCGTATCGAGTCTTTTTCAGACACTATTGATAGAAGACTCAAAAACGAGTTTTCAGTGTGCAATATCATATTCTTTTTACTATATTCACTAAAGATGAATTTTAGAAGATAAGATCAGCCATCAAGGTCAAGCATTGATCACGAATCCATA
>BQNB010025850.1:0-59195 GCA_026074375.1 Tanacetum coccineum
TGATGAAAATAATTTAATACCGACTCGATTGGTCACAGGGTGGAGAGTGTGCATTGACTATAGAAAGTTGAATGAAGCTACCCGAAAGGACTGATAAGTGTAAAACACACATATCTATTTATGCTTAAAATAACCCAATTAAACCCAAAACAACCCAAAAATGGCAAAAATATGCTTGTATTTGTGTTTTGTGTGTGCAGGTATGGATAAGTCAAAAATCACAAGAAAACAGTCAAAAGCGAGCAAGCACGGACACGAGAATCAGAAGAGTACAAAGCCGAAGCCAAAGATCCAAAGCCTTAGCCAATTTTCATCTACAAGGGCCATTCTTGCAATTTCCGAAAGTCATTTATTACTTGAAAGAGAGAAAAGAAAGACAAGGACCAAATGTGTAAACCTTCCAAAGATCAACAGTTTTAACTGTCAAAAAAAGGAGCGGGAACCCCTTTTACTATTCACCCGTCTTCCCCAATTTCACTCCTATGGTAAATCAAGGGGCAAATGAAAATTAAAGGGTACGGAAGACAATTCAAGGTCTCTCTTACAAGATGGCAGGGACAAATTAGTCTAATCAAGGGGATACTTATCCTAGCTCAAGCTCAATGCCACGTTAGCCATGGTGAAAACACAAATTATGATGGGTTTTTGTGCTAATTTACTCACAAAACTAACACAAACGTCACATCAAAGAATGCCACGCTGGCAATCCTCAGGTGTCCACAAAATGATCCAACGTCCCACAATATAGATCAAATGATTGAAGAAATGATTGGCCAGGATTAAAAGTTTGGTGAGCAAGGCTAGAGGTCCTAGAAGCTTCAGCTGGGCATTATAAATAGGCCTCATCCTCTCATACACCATATCTAGTTTTTCCTTTTTATCTAGGTTTTAGTAGTCGATTTTTAGTTTTTATTAATTTTTAGCTTAAGTTCGTAATTTTCTTAAATGTATTTTCCTTTTCTAGTAATGTAATTCAGTTTTCAATTAATGAAATTCAGTCTCAATTTGTCATAAGCTCTTCTTATTTTCAACCTTTAAGCTCTCTTAATAAGTCATATTGTTTCAATAAGCTCATATTAAGCTCTTTCAGTCTATAAGCTGAAATAGAGCTGTTTGAATTCGATATTAATCTTATCTAAACCTTAAATCAGTTTAATCTATCATGGATCTTATTGAATTTAAGCTTTTGGAAGGGGATCTTACCTTGGAAGAGATCCCAAGGACTTATACTCTAGCTTATTCATAAGCTAGAGAGCTTGTAGCTGCCTTTATTGGTTCCTTTTGTTTAGCTAAAGGATCAAGTAAGTTTCTCTTTTCACTCTTCTCTAAGATTCAGTTTAAATTGCTTAGTTTTAGTTTAATATTGCTTATTTGCTTATTCTCTTGCTTATTAGTGTTTAAATGTCTTTTCTAAATGCTATTTAGTTGTTTGTCCTCATCTGTTTTTGCTTCAATAGTTATAGATCATTAGTTATTAAATTCTGTCATAAAAACTCATAAAATCCAAAAATATTAGTTTAATTAGTTAAGATCTTAGAATTTTGCTTATTCAGTTGTTTAATCATGTTTGATAAGTTTGTTTTAAGCTAGTTTTTATCTGGTATTTAGTACTTGTTCATTAGATTTCTCTTAAAAAGCTTTTCTCAACTCTGTCATAATGACAAAGGAGTGTTTGGTTTAGTGCATTCTCAAAATTGCACTAGCAGTACTAACCTCAGTTAGTACTGTTAGCTTTAATCTCAGTAGAATTAAGTTTAGTTTTAGCTTATTATGAATTTAGTTTTAATTTTCATTTCCTAGCTTATTTCATAGCTTAATTTTATTCTTAAAAACCAAATTGCATCAGCAGTACTTTCAAGTGAAAGTACTGCTGAACTTTTACACTAACAGTACTAACTTCAGTTAGTATCTAGCAGTACTTTTTCCAGTGAAAGTAAATGTTGAGCTTTTTACCTACCTATGTACTATCCCAAGTATAGTACTGCTGTGTTCTTAGCAGATATTTAGTTAAGTAATTTTAGGATTTAGCTTATCAAATTCAGTAGGATTTAAGTTTTTATATAGCTTAATATGGTTTAAGTCTTTAATTTCATTTTCTAGCCTATTTTCTTAGCTTATTTTTGCTGTCAAAAAGTTAAAAAGCCAAAAAACAGTACTTAGAAACTTTAGGATTTAAATTTGTTAATTTAGCTTATGGATCTAGATTTTCTAGCTTAATTAGATAGATTATAAGTAGTTTTATAAGTCCTTAAAGTTTTAGAGTCTAGTTTAGCTTAAAAAGTTTTCTATCTTGTTTTAAGTTTGAGTTTCCTTGCTTATTTCCTGAGTTTGTCTGTTTCAAGCTTAAATTCAGTAGTTTAAGAGTACTTCTAAGCTAGGTTTTCTTTGCACTTTTAGATTAAGCACATCATAAGCTTTTTAAATCACTTTTCCTTTTTAGATTTAAGCTTAATTTGAGCATTTTATGGCTGTTTAAGTAGAAGTAAGCTCAAAACCTCACTTTCTGTAATCAGCTTAGAAATAAGCTCTTTCTGAGCTTATTTGAGATTTTCAGTCCTAGAAGCTTTTATTAATTTTGTTCCCACTAGTTTCCTCTAAAACTTTGCTTCTTTGAGTTTTTCATAATAAGCACTTTTCAAATTTCACCTTAATTCGGGACTTAGCTTGTTATCGGGGTAGAATCTCCATGGGAAGAATAGTGTAACGTTTCGATCTAGTTGTTTTGCCAGTTAGTTCCCCCTTCATAAGTGTTTTTTCCCCGTTACGTCCTTCCTTTTCGCATCATTAGGTCCGTTGAGTTAAGATTTTTAAATAAGTTTTATTTAATTAATTAATAATTAGGGTTAAGTTTTAATTAGTTTAATTAAACTTTTATAAAAAGATAAAAATTAGGGCTTTTATTTTTAATAGTTTTCGGCAATTTTTCTTTATCTAGTGAAATTTTAGTTTACATTTTTAGGGATTTAAAATTGGTTTACTTGCTTATTTGTCATTTATTTGTTTTTTTTTAGTAATAATAGCTTATCCAAAATATCTTTGTTCCATTCAAATCAGGATCCGAACGTAAAACGTGGTTTCAATTTCACTAGTCATTGGGGAAACGACCCGGGTGATCATACTTACCCGGTTAAACTTACGTATTATATATTATAATATATATATTTTTGAGAGTGAATTTTATCAAGGGTAACTTGGTAATTTTCTTAATTTCTCTTTTAAAAGTATTATATTTTATATATATTTTACGTGTGTAAAATATTATTTTTGTAAGTTTTAACTTTTTACCTTAGTTAAAGGTGAATAGTTGGAATTTACCTAAGTAGTATTTTTATTATATATTTTATAGGTACGTAAAACTTCAATCAGCGCCCTATTAGTGTTTAGAGATGATTCAATGTGATTTTAGGAGCTTCACATATATAATTTTTAGAATCAGTATTATGGATTCATTTGTTGCACAAAATGCCACTCAAATCCATACCTAGCAAACACGAATTTATTGAAAACAGACATTTTTTTAAGAGTTTGTTGAAGCTGACCCAACAAGTTTCGTTCCATGGTAGACATGACCAGAAGGGTCATTGTCACACCCCCAGACGGGGCCTGGACGGAACACGTGTCCGAAGGCGTGACTTGATTGGGCATCTCAAGTACAAAGCATAAGGAACGACCTCTAAGGGTACGTTTGAAAAATAAACACCGTTGCAAAGTTTTAAAATAATAATAATAGGTTTTACATCGATTAAATTTAAAAGATTCAAAGTTAAAAATGCGGAAGCTTAAATAAGTTCAACAACGGTATTTAAAGACATAGATAAATCTCTGGTAAACCGGTACAGGCAAATAGACTTCACATAAGTCAATCAACAGCATCCATGCTAAGCACCTGAGAAAAACAGGCTTAAAACATCAACATAAAGTTGAGTGAAATCATAGGTTTAGTTCAAACGATGTTACAGTGGACCACACGATATCAACACGTATGCGACAGTTATAACAAATACAACTTCACATAAAAAGGTATTTACGTTGCGCTAAGCTCATGACACCGAAGCTAATTACGTTTATAGCATAGTATATTGCTAGGTTGAAACAAGCCCCCGAGGTAACTGACCAAGACTACCTTCTTAAGTTCGACATGGTATATATCCGTTTATCGGGCACCCCGTGGGTAGTGAGCGCTACTCACCCGGATAGGGATAATTAGTCCCAATAGATCTATTTATAACACTCGCGCTCCCTCGACCGGTCCTCCAGTCAAGAGATTGACGGTTCATGATAAGTGGGGCAGTAGTGGTCTAAACGCTACTTAGGCAACACGTAAACAGGGAAATCTCACGCAAAGTACTTGTGTCCATTTTTAAAAGCAAGCAATGTTTCTCACCCCAAGTTATAAAACATTTATTCAAAACGAGTAAAAGAGTGGGGCTATGAACTCACCTTATACGGGTAGTGGATCAAGTGAAAATGAATCACACGGTTCTAGCGACAACCTATCATATAGTCGCGTCGATGTTTAAGTATGATGCACCAACGTATAACGCATACGCAAGAACGATCATCCGGCACGAGTAGACCACGGCCGTATCCCCTTTTAAAACGTTCTTTTTCAAAAGTTATAAGTTTTGGACAAGTCTCGACACTTCAAAACATCTTAATAAAATAATTCGTCTTTTTAGTGTATTTTGTCTTTAGTGTATTTTGTTCTTTTAGTACATCTTGTCTTTAGTGTATAACGTCTTTCAATTTTCGTCCTTTAGTGTATTTCGTTTTTAGTTATTTTTGTCTTTTTAGTGGTCGTTTCGTCTCTTAGTGTCAATGTTGTCATTTAGTGTCCCGACACATCTACGTTGACTCGATAACTAAAAATGTTGACCTAAACTCGACACCTACGTTTTTCTACATTTTATCATAAGTTTGATAATAAAAATATATTTTCGACGCTTTTATAAAGTTTACAAAATTTCGGCATGACCTTTCTAAAAATATAGACTTTCCATTTTTGTCAACCTCGACTCGTGAAACTATCTATTTTACAGAGTGCATCTTTTATTGACTCGCAAGTATATCCGATAGAAATAAATCGATATATTTTCGACAACACCACAAATATCGCAACAAGTCCTTTCGTAAACCTAAATCCTTCGACATTCAACTTAGCCTTACAACAATTCAACTCTAACTTAATCATTTTCGCCGAACAGATATTTAACTCAACATACGATAAATCTTTAAGTAAACGATATAGCCGTAATAATAGCAATATATATATCAACATAATCACAATGAACTTTTAAATGCAAAAGTACAACTACTTTTTATTTTCTTCCATTTATAAAGAAAAATATTAAACTTTGAGACTTGTGGTTTTATAGAAAACTAGATAATGATTTTCACAACGATCCGCTTTGTACACCTTGTTCGGGATGATCATACGAATGCAAAAGTACAACTTATTTATGAAAAATAAAGATGACTTACAAAGAAGCACGACGAAAGGTGGATTAGAAATAAAAAAAACAACCCAAACGTTGTTTTACAAATTACCCGGATGAACTAACAATCAACACGAACAATATATCTTCAAGTGGATGATCAAAAATTAAAAACAAGTGGGTTTGTGTGTGTGTTTTGGTTCGGCAAAAGAGAGGAAGAGAAAGAAAGAAAGAGTAATGCAAAGTGTATGTGTGAGAATGAAATGAGAATGAGGTTAAGTGTATATGTATATACAACAAAAATCACACACACACACACACACACTAGTGTGTGTCGTGGGATAGGAGGGGACAAGGCAAAAGGGGACCATTTTGATCTTCAAATGAGGGTTTAGCAAGGACATGGTGCAAGCCATATTGTAGGATGTTAGTTAGACTTGTTAACTTGTAGCAAAAATTCAAAAATGAATCATATGCATGCTTGTATATATGCAACCAGTTATGAACAAGCAAAAAGGGGGACCAAAAATATTTTCCCCACTTTCTAGGACCACTAGTGCTCTTTGTGAATTAATTTCCAAGACTTTGCTTGCACATGCATAAGTATAATTTAATTACGAAGCACGTAAATAACGAAACGAGTAACGGTATCACGAAAAATTATGAAAATAATAAATAATGCTTAAAACATAAAAACGCGAATATTGCCAGAAAACTACAACTATTGGTGCCCGTTATCGCTCCCGTAAACGAATACCTCAATAACAACGAAACAACTCCGGTTAACGTTAAAGCTAAAATAAACATTTAAAAATACAAATATACTATCGAGAAACGTCTACTTATTAAACTTGAAATTCTCGGGTTGTCACATTCTTTCCCCGTTAAAGAAGCTTTGTCCTCAAAGCTTAGAACGCAACCTCTGCGGCGGGTGTGCAGAGTTGGTGAAAAGGTGCGGGAATTTCTTTTGCATTTGGTCTGTCACGCTCCCAAGTGAACTCAGGACCTCTCTTGGAGTTCCAGCGCACTTTGACAATCGAATACGACCTGCATTCAGACGGCTTTAACCACATCGGTCCCATAATCTCGACAGTTCGTCCAATGAAATTCAATTTTCGTCACTGGATCTCATCCGATTGGTATAGCAGTGGTTCATCGGCCATGCGATTTCTTCAATTTCGAGACGTGAAAACGTACATGAACTCTACTTAACTTCTCTGGCAAGTTCTAGACGATAGCATCGTTAGTTCCTACTTTGGCAATGATCTTAAAAGGTCCAATATAACGAGGGTTCAGCTTTCCCCGTTTGCCAAAACGTATCACTCCTTTCCAAGGAGACACTTTCAGCATGACCTTATCTCCTACTTGAAACTCAAGAGGTTTTCGTCTTACATCGGCATAGCTTCTTTTTTACTAACACGTGCGGCTGTGGATAGGCTTCTTGATTTGAACTATTTCTCTCGGTTTTCTCGTGATGATCTCAGGGCCAGTTGAGCCGACTATCCCAACTTCAGCCTACAAGATGGGTGGATCGCCACCTGCCACCTACAACGCCCAAACGGATGCAGTCCTTTAATGCTGAATGGTAACTGTTGTTAAAACGAAAAATTCTACCAACGGTAAGTGTTTATCCCAACCTTTTCCAAGCGAGTACACAGCCACGTAACAATATCCACTAACGTTTTGAATGGTTCTCTCACTCTAACCATCGGTCTCTGGATGGTAGACTGTACTCATATCCAATCGAGTACCTAATGCTTATGTAGAGACTTCCAAAAAAAAATATATGAAGTAAAGTTTCCATCCGCGACTCAGAGATTGATCGAAACTGGTCACTCCATGCTTTGAGACAACTTCCTATAATTATTACTCGTTAATTTTCTAACGTGGTCATCTACTCTCATAGCAAGAAATGAAGCAGATTTATTGAGATCGATCAACGATTACCCAAAACGTGTCTTGCCCAGCCCTGTCCTCGGCAGATTAGTCACAAGTCCTTGTTATGTCCTCCCATTTCATTGTGGGATCTCTGGTGAACTAACAAACCAGATGGTTCTGATATTCCTAATCTTAACCTTTGCACATGTTAAACACTTGCTGACATAAGTGGCAATCTCAGCTTTCAGTTAGGCACCAAAATAACTTCTTCAAGTCTGATACATCTTATCCGGATCCAGGGTGGATGGAAAACACGACTATACGACTCATGCATAATAAGCCCTTAAATCACCAAGATACGAATCCAACTTCGATTGATTAAGCATAACTTTCCGTCAGCAACCTCCCCCGAGGTCTAACTTGTTAATCATCCACGCAAATCTTTCGATGATGAAAGTTCACATCCTTTTTTCTAGCTTCCGATAAGCACTCAAAAATCTGCTAGGAAGGTTTAACCCTATTAGTCAAAACCCAAGGCTCGAACTTCGTATGTGGCTTGTTTCTTTCCTTTCGACTCCAGAGGCATCAGCCACCAGTTTGCCTTTCTGGGTGATATCGAATCTCAAGTCCGTAGTCCGTCCTCAAACAATTCAAACAACGTCTTTTCCTCATATCAGCTTCTTCTGGATCGAGTAATTTTGTCAAACTCCTATGATCAGGGAACACAACGCACTTGGTACCAGTACATATAATGTCTCCACTTTACAGGGTCAAACACTACTGCACTCAATGCACTAGGTCGTGTGCCTGTATAGTTCTTCTCGTGAACCTTGAGTTGGCGGGATGCGTAAGCTATGACCTTCTCTCTCTCCATCAAAACCGCGCCCAACCCTTTATGCGAATCATCGCAATACACCACGAAGTTCTCACTTCCCTCTGGTAAAGCCAAAATCGGCGCACTACACAACTTTTGTTTCAACAACTGGAATGCAGCTTCTGCCTTTTCTCCCCATTTAAACTTCACGCTTTTCTGAGTCAACTTCGTCATAGGCCTAGCAATTTTTGAAAATCCTTCGATGAATCGTCGGTAAACCTAAAAATTGACGAATCTCGGTGGGTGTCTTGGGCGACGCCCAATCTTTGATTGCCTCAATCTTCGCGGGATCAACGTGAATGCCTTTACTATCAATCACGTGACCAAGAAATTGTACCTTTGACAGCCAAAACTCACATTTTGAGAACTTGGCGTACAATTCTTCATTCTTCAATAAATTCAAGATCAACTTAAGATGTCCTTCATGCTCCTTTCTGCTTTTGGAGTAGATCAAAATATCATCGATGAATACAATCACGAATCTATCCACATGTATAAGTATAATTTAATTACGAAGCACGTAAATAACGAAACGAGTAACGGTATCACGAAAAATTACAAAATTTTAAATATTGCTTAAAAACATAAAAACGCGGATATTGCCAGAATACTACAAGGTTAGGGTGTCCCGGTTCGCTCCCGGAGACTATACTCAGAATACAACGAACCACTTCCCAGATTAAACGTAAAGCTAAACGAAACAATTAAAAAAATCAAATTACTAACACGAACGCAACTTATAAACGGAAATTCTCCAGGTTGTCAATTCTTTCCCGTTAAAGAAGCTTTTAACCTCAAAGCTTAGGACGCAACCACTGCGGCGGTGCTGGTTGGTGAAAAGGGCGGGTATTTCTTTTTTACATTTGGTCTATCACGCTCCAGGTGAACTCCGACCTCTCTTGGAGTTCCAGCTCACTTGACAATTCGGAAATTCGAACTCTGCTTCAGACTCTCGACCTCATGGTCCATAATCTCGACAGGTTCTTCAATGAAATTCAATTTGTCGTCAACTTAGATCTCATCCAATGGTATAGCAAGTGGTTCATTAGCCATGCATTTCTTCAATTTCGTGACGTGAAACATACTCTGAACTTTACTTAACTTCTCTAGAAGTTCTAGACGATAGGCAACGATTCCTACTTTGTCAATCATCTTAAAAGGTCTAATATAACAAGGGTTCAGCTTTCCCCGTTTGCCAAAACGTATCACTCCTTTCCAAGGAGACATTTTCAGCATGACCTTATCTCCTACTTGAAACTCAAGAGATTTTTGTCTTACATCAGCATAACTCTTTTGACGATTCACGGGCGGCTTGGATATGGCTCTTGATTTGAACTATTCTCTTGGTTGTCTCATGGATGATCTTTGGGCCAGTGAGCTGACTGTCCTAAACTTCAGCCCGATAGATGGGTGATCGACACTTACGCCTATACAATGCCTCAAACGGAGCAGCCTTAATGTTGGTATAGTAACTGTTGTTATACTAAAATTCTACCAACGGTAAGTGTTTGTCCCAACCTTTTCCAAAGTCCGATTACACAAGCATGTAACATACCTATAACGTTTGAATGGTTCCTCTTGACTCTGAACCATCGCTCTGGATGTATGCTGTACTCTTATCCAATCGAGTACCTAATGCTTTATGTAGAGACTTCTAAAAATATGAAGTAAATTTTCCATCGCGATCAGAGATGATCGAAACTGGCACTCCATGCTTTGAGACTACTTCCTTCAAGTATTGTCTCGTCAATTTTTCTAACATGTCATCTTCTCTCATAGGCAAGAAATAGACAATTTTTAGTGAAACGATCAACGATTACCCAAATCGTGTCTTGCCCAGCCGCTGTCCTCGGCAGTTTAGTAACAAAGTCCATTGTTATGTTCTCCCATTTCCATTGTGGGATCTCTGGTTGAACCAACAAACCAGATGGTTTCTGATATTCTATTTTAACCTTTGCACATGTTAAACACTTGCTGACATAAGTGGCAAACTCTGCTTTAATTGTAGGCCACAAATAACTTCTTCAAGACCCTATACTCTTTATCTGATCCAGGGTGGATGGAATACTTCTACTTATGCGACTCATGCATAATCAAGGCCCTTAAATCACCAAGATACGGAATCCAACTTCGATTGTTTAAGCATAACGTTCCGTCAGTGCGAGGTTCTAACTTGTTAATCATGCCACGCAAATCTTCGTTGATGAAGTTCTCTTCCTTTCTGGCTTCTGATTGAGCACTCAAAATCTGCTTAGGAAGGTTTAACCCTATAGTCATAACCAAGGCTCGAACTCGTAGTGGCTTGCTTCTTTCCTTTTGACTCAGGGCATCAGCCACCACGTTCGCCTTTCCTGGGTGATATCAAATCTCACAGTCGTAGTCGCTCAACAATTCTAACCAACGTCTTTGCCTCATATTCAGCTCCTTCTGGTCGAGTATGTGTTGCAAACTCTTATGATCAGTGAACACAACGCACTTGGTACCGTACAGATAATGTCTCCACATTTTCAGGGCAAACACTATTGCACCAAGCTCTAGGTCGTGTGTGGTATAGTTCTTCCCCTAAACCTTGAGTTGGCGGGATGCGTAAGCTATGACCTTCTCTATCTGCATCAAAACCGCGCCCAACCCTTTATGCGAAGCATCGCAATACACCACGAAGTTCTCACTTCCCTCTGGTAAAGCCAAAATCAGCGCACTATACAACTTTTGTTTCAACAACTGGAATGCAGCTTCTGCCTTTTCTCCCCATTTAAACTTCACGCTTTTCTGAGTCAACTTCGTCATAGGCCTAGCAATTTTTGAAAATCCTTCGATGAATCACCGGTAGTAACCAGCTAAACCTAAAAATTGACGAATCTCGGTGGGTGTCTTGGGCGACGCCCAATCTTTGATTGCCTCAATCTTCGCGGGATCAACGTGAATGCCTTCACTATCAATCACGTGACCAAGAAATTGTACCTTCGACAGCCAAAACTCACATTTTGAGAACTTGGGCTACAATCTATCAATCTTCAAATAACTTCAAGATCAACATAAGATGTCCTTCATTGCCCTATCTGCTGTTTGATGTAGATCAAAATATCATCGATGAAATACAATCACGAATCTATCCAGATAAGGTTTTGCACACCCTATTCATCAATCCAAAAAAACTGCAGAACTGGATATGAATAGTCAAACCAAACGGCATTACTTGGAACTCGTAGTGTACCATAGCGAGTCCTAATGCTGTCATTGAAATTTCTTTTCCCTTTGCGAACTCTGAGTTGATTATAACCAGATCTCAGGTCGATCTTAGAGTAGACTCTAATCCTTGTAATGATCAAACACGATCGTCGATTGCTCGAAGTGGGTAACGTTCTGTCACATTAAGCATGTGCATTTCACCTAAGTCGATACACATCCGAAAAGAACCATCTTTCTTCTTGACAAACAAAACCGGTGCTCCCCAAGGTGAGGAACTCGGCCTTATAAATCCTCTGTCAGAAAGTTCTTGCAACTGAGTAGACAACTCTTGCATTTCGGCTGGTGCTAATCGATACGGTGCTCTGTGCTACAGTTGCAAGCACCAGGGTACCAAGTCGAATTGAAATTCACTTGTCGATGAGGCGATAGCCCCGGCAATCTTCTGGAAAGATATCTGGAAATTCCTGTACGATCGGCACATCCCTCAAGATCGCCCACCTCCTCCGACTATATCCGTCAGCTTTCCTTGTTGTACTTGTGCCAGATAAACTGGACATCCTTTTCTCAATATCAATTAGGTCTCGTGCACGATATGATATTCAACTTACTTCCGCTGTCGTAATTATCACCTCGGATTATCAACACCTCATTTCCATAAGGAATACGAACAACCTTCTCATCACAAATGATCAACGCGTGGTATTTCTCCAACCAATCCATACCAATGATGACGTCAAAACTACCAAGCTTCACACAGGCATTAGATCTATGTCGAACGGATGGACCTAATAATCCTAACGATGACAACCTCTAAGAACAATATTTGTTTTTCTGAAATCTCCACCGACAAGTTCTACGGCATAACTAGTGTCTGAAGTGGTTGTGTAACATCAAGCAAAGCACTAAAGGTAGTTGACACAAAACTTCTATCGGCACCCGAATCGAACAACATAGAAGCATAACAGTTATTGAGAAGAAACGTACCCGTGACAACGTTGGAATCAGGGTTTGTTCCTCCTCCACCAATGGCGTAAGCTCTCACCGTAGTTTCGTTACCTCCAGTCTGGTTTCCAGTCTTGTTTTCCATTCTAAGTTTTCTTGTCTGGTTTCCACGGATCTCTGATTTCTCATCTTAGGACAATCCTTCCTGAAATGTCCTGGTCTTCCACACTCATAACAATAATCTAACCCTCAGCAATTTCCAACTGGAAAAAAGTGCCCCCCCCCCCCCTGAGTGTTTTTGGAGCAACAGTAGCACCTACAATCCCTAGTCAGATGTCCAACCTTCTACAGTTTCCCACACCACATTATACACAACCCTTCATGTGAAAACAATGCACTATGATGCAGTATAGGGGAGAAACCCAACATACCCTTTCTTTTCGTTGTTTCCCAGCCGTATAAGCCATTGGCCAAATTCCTGAGCCCACTAGATATTTATACCTCTTGAACGGCGGTGCTGTCCACGTGTTATCCCATAGGTTACTTTCCATCCTCCTCTTAATCTCATCATTCCTTGCGAGCATAACTCTGGACCTTCTGTCCATCAATTGGTTTAGCAATGCTTATAGCTTCCTGAGTCTGGCTGGAGATCGCAACAATCACCTTCCCATGAATGTTGACTTGTACCACCTCCAATTAACCCTTTCCACTCTGTCTTCTTCATCAGGGACCATTCTAGTACACAACAAAATCAACTCCTGAAACCTTTGAGTGTAAGAAGTCAAGTCGTTTCCTTTCACGGTCAAATTCCATAATTCAGTCTCCATCTTCTGGATTTCATTCCTTGGACAATACACTTCTGTCATCAACTTCATCAGTTCAACCCAATTCATGGCATATGCCGCCTCAACACCAATTGTCCTCTTATGAGAGTTCCACCAAGTCAAAGCACTGTCCTTCAGTGTGCATGTAGCATATTTCACTTGATACTTCGGTGGACAATTACTGATATTAAACACAGTCTCTAACTTCTCAAACCAGCGGGTCAATCCGACGACGCCTTCAGTTCCTGAGAAATTATGTGGCTTGCACTTTAAGAAGTCTTGGAAAGTGCACTCTCGAGCCACCGGCATGAAACCTCCATAATTCATGCCATGATTCCCATTTCTATTTCCATTTCCTCCATTTCCTCCATTTCCATTTCCACCGTTCTCGCCTTCTAGTTCATTCAGGGAACAAGGTCCTGGCGGCTTCAACGAGCCTCCATCTCCTTCAGCAAATCGGTCGAGTAACCAATTCTTCAACCCTCACGAGTCATGGACGCTCCAGATCGTGCTAGGCATCTTCACTACAACGCTCAACATAACACTCGATGAGATTATCTAGTTAATGCGAGATCACTAACGGTAATAAATAAAATTTAGTTTATCACATAGAGAATACACGCCAAAATTACATATTTACGGAAATCCCATAATTGCATGACCAAGAGGCATAAGGTAGATTCAAATCAATGACATCATATCATAGTTAATATCAATTTCATATCATCGACATTATGATACATCACAACGTTCAAAATACAGAAATACTAGTTCAAACACTACGGTCACACTAAATGCTACTACACCACTGTTGCAATACTAACGAACATCGTTCTAAGAATGTTAGCCCATGTGCTTCCTTAGCACACTCCTCAAGTCTGCCAACTCCCTCCACTCGATCATAAAATCGAAGTCGACGCATCTGCCTCAACTCTCTCTGCAACGTGACATGCCAGTGTGTGGGTCGGTCAACACCTGACTCTCAACACTCAGCGACCTCTAAGCCATGTTAACCCTCTCCATCTCAGCCAACCTCTCCAGTCAAAGCCAATAACTGCCGACTCAACCCCAACAATCTTGTGTCCCTACTCTCTCTGAACTCCCTCAATAGTCTGTATACGATGGACTGGGATAGCCTGAGTGTGATCATGGAACCTCTGAACAAAATCTCCCAATGTCTCATACGTAACCTCTACTACTCTCTCCTGAGCAGGCTCAGGAATATCCTCTAGCATCGCAGGATGCGTAACCCTCTCAACTCTGACCTCAACCGGGCCTCTCACACCCGTCTCTGTCTCATCTCGATCAACAGCCTCAACTACAACTCTAGCATCAATCCCTCTATCCCTAAGAGCATCTGCGTAAACAAAACACTCGTCATCTACTGCCTGAATCTCGGATTCACTAACCTGTTTCTTCTAAATGAGGCTCATTACTAACCCTGATAATAGCATCATCCCTCAAACTAGTCTCTCTAGGATCAACCTTTACATCGGCCAAATAACCAGAATCCTTAACTCTCTTAGGCGATGGTATCAAATCAGCACGGACAGGAGATAAAGCTCCGGATACAGGTGATAATGCAAGTACAGATGTCATAGGGGACCTACGTCTCTTGCGAGATAGCCCCCCAGAAGTACTCGGTTAATCAGGAGAAGAATGATCTGACAATGAGTGTCTCGAAGAAGAATCAGATGAAGCATCCGAATGAAAATCTGATGATGCCTCTGATGACGAATCTGAAGAAGAATGATCGGCAGAATGTCTCACAGCAAGACGATGAGTGGGTAACGGTCCAACCCTCTTCCTCGCAGTCATCATGTGTACCGGCCCATTAAGATGGTAGCGGTACGGTCGACCATGAGGAATAGGCTGTCCAGGTGATAGAATCATAACCCGACGACGAGGTATGATAGGTGATCTCTGGGTAGAAGCGGTAATCTCAGTGAAAGGCGTACCATGGGTAGGTGATGGTGGTGTATCTGGTGTATCACTGTCTGTGGTGTCATCATCCGATGATAAAAATGGTGAGATAGCTGGTAATGGTGGTATATGGTCTGATGATGGATCCTCAGATGGATCAGACTCTGAATCAGATGCAGGTGAGTAATCAGGAGAAGCTGGTGTATAGTCTGGGGATGGTGGTATAGTAGGTGCTATGATAGGTGTCTCTGTGGGTATCACTGGTGTGTCAGTCTGAGTAGCGGGTGGAGTAATCACTGGTGTGGTGTCAGGAATAGTAGTAGGGATAGTACCGAACAAGATCACTCGTCCAGCAGGTGTCCCCACGCTATCCTCTGATGAATCCGAAGAAATCGAGATAACTGAAATAGCCATAACCTGCACAAGCAAAGTTCATATAAATCATCTTTATATCAACCATGCATGATGCAAAAATATGAATGGGTGAATGGGTAACTGGATGAATGCAAAATGAATGAATGAATGAGTCATCGAGCACGTCATGATAGGATGAAATAAGAAATACTTAGAAATATTAGATATACTTAGTATTTAATACGTATATATTATTTACGTAGTACTTAGTTATGTATACGTACTATGTAAGGTCACGTAAGGCACATAATCACGTAGGATCACATACTGGTTATAGTCCAGACCTAGTTTATACTACCTGGTTCTCTATAACCTTGGCTCTTGATACCAAACTGTCACACCCCCAGACGGGGCCTGGACGGAATACGTGTCCGGAGGCGTGACTTTATTGAGCATCTCAAGTACAAAGCATAAAGAACGACCTCTAAGGGTACGTTTTGAAAAATAAACACCGTTGCAAAGTTTTAAAATAATAATAATAAGTTTTACATCGATTAAATTTAAAAGATTCAAAGTTAAAATGCGGAAGCTTAAATAAGTTCAACAACGGTATTTAAAGACATAGATAAATCTCTGGTAAACCGGTACAGGCAAATAGACTTCACATAAGTCAATCAACAGCATCCATGCTAAGCACCTGAGAAAAACATGCTTAAAACGTCAACATAAAGTTGAGTGAATTCATAGGTTTAGTTCAAACGTTGTTATAGTGGACCACAAGATATCAAAACGTATGCGACAGTTATAACAGATACAACTTCACATAAAAAGTATTTACGTTGCACTAAGCTCATGACACTGAAGCTAATTACGCATGTTAGCATGTACATTGCTATAAGTATTTGTGTGCCCTTCCAGGTGTCCGACCAAAGACAACCTAACCAGTACGACATGACATATATCCGTTTATCGGGCGCCCCGTGGGTAGTGAGCGCTACTCACCCGGATAGGGATAATTAGTCCCAATAGATCTATTTATTCATTCGCGCTCCCTCGACCGGTCCTCCAGTCAAGAGATTGACAGTTCATGATAGTTCGGGCAGTAGTGGTCTAAAAGCTACTTAGGCAACACGTAAACAGGGAAAATCTCACGTAAAGTACTTGTGTCCAGTTTTAAAAACAAGCAATGTTTCTCACCCCAAGTTATAAAACATTTAGTCAAAACGAGTAAAAGAGTGGGGCTATGAACTCACCTTGATGATAAGGTAAAGAGTACACGTCAAAAGTAGGGTCACTCGGAACGAACAGTGGTACACGGGTATGACCTAGAAGAATACGGGTTTCTATTTAGTCTCAGAAAGTTAATCGTAGGTGGTTGATGCATGAACGTCTATTATTTATTTTTGGTAAACGTTATCTGTGTATTAAAAACATTAGTGATCGGTTTTCATAAAAAGCCTTAAGTTGTAAGTAAGTACGTATATAATATTATATTAATTATATAAATGTAATATTATATTATTATTATCGTATAAATAATCTTGTTATTTATAATTTGACGTTTCCCAAATCGTTAAGTAATTTAATCAAAACATTTTATTATTTATGTTTTTCTAAATAATTTCTAAGTATAATATTTTTACAAATATTCGGCATGACCCGTTCGTGTTTACTCACTTTTCCAAAGTCGTAGACTTTATCAAAAACCAATTTCAAACCACTAGTTACATTTTACAACTCAACACAATCACTTTTCATTTAAAACAAGTCCAACGAGTCACAAAAACCCTTATTGGGCTTTTAGGCCCAATAAGCCTCTTTAATAATAAAGTACGAATTTAATAAGTCCGATATAATAAGAAGGTAACAAATAAGTTCTAGGTTCATCGATAAGCTACTACAAGCTCATGATAAGCCAAGACAAATAAGTCGAACCCATAAGCTTATGTAAAAGCTTGGGCCGTGGGTTGATGTTATGGGTGACGTGGGCTTTAGGCCCATTAAGCCTTATTTGAGCTTATTGGTTAAGTCAAATAAGCTTAATGTTTTACCCTTCCAAAAATAAGCTAGAGATAAGCATATAAATATTAAAGTACAAGAAATAAGCTTGAGAAATATTTCTTTATGTTTTCTATATCACACGTGTACATATACGTATTGAACAATTTCCAAAATAATCAAACTAGCTCTCAAATAAGCTCATAACATAAGTCGAATAAAATAAGCTCAAAAGTACAAATATTATTACATGAAACAACACCACGAACAATAATCTTCAAATGGTTTGATCAAAGATTAAAAAGAAATGGATTTGTGTGTGTGTTTGTGGTTCGAACAAGAAAGAAAAGAAAGAAAAAGTATGTGTGTTTTTCTAGTGAGAGAATTTGATATGAATGAATGAGAAATAAATGAGTCTAGTTGTTTAAATGTTGGCATGAGATGGAATGCACCTAGACTTGGTGTGTGTCTTTGTTCTGTCGGCGTGCCTAGTACAAAGGAAAAAGAGGGTCAAAAATGATCCCGAATGGAGACAAGAAGGACTTGTACAAGAGCCATTTTGTAGGAAGCATGTTAACTTGTATCACAATTTCAAAAATGGAATCCCATGCTAGAGTGTGTGTGCATATTCGGTTGAAAGAGCAAGACCAAGGGGGGACCAATTGGTTTCCAACATTCTAGGAATGGTAGTGCATGCATATAATTAATTTCTAAGGCGTATTCCAATGCTACATGCATAATAAATTTAAACCGAGATACGTAAACAACGAAAATGACTAACGACTCACGAAAAATTATGAAATTTTAAATATTAATTAAAAGCGTAAAAACGCGGTCTTTGCCGAAAGACTACAATAAAATACATTACGGTTCACTTCCAAGAGACGAATTCTCCAGATTGCAAACAGGGACAACTTCCCGTTACTACCGTAAAAATTAAACGAAAAACATTAAAAATTCAAATTACCAAACGGAAATGGCTAAAATATTGATCGGAAATTTACGAGGTGTGACATCCTTTCCCCGTTAAAAGAGCTTTATCCTCAAAGCTTAAGACATGACATTGAGTGCTGCTACAGATTTTGAAAACAAAGGAGGGTATTTCTTTAGGAATTGATCTTCACGATCCCAGGTGAACTCGGGACCCCTTCTTGAGTCCTAACGAACCTTGACGATAGGAAATCAACTTTTCCTCAATCGTTTTGGACTTTTGGTCCATAATCTCAACCGGTTCCTTGATGAAATAGAGGTTGTAGTTGACTTAAATCTCATTTAGCGGAAAGGCGAGTGTTTCGCTCGGATAAGCATTTCTTCAGGCTTGACATGTGAAAGGTGCTATGGACTCTGCTTAGTTGTTTCAGGGGTTCGAGTCGATAAGCGATGGTTCCTACTTTAGCTGGAATCTTAAAAGGTCCAAATATATTAGGTTCAACTTTCCCCCCGTTTGCTAAAATGTGTACTATCAACTTACTGCCTTTCCACAGGATACACTTCAACATAAAATTCTAAGGGTTTGCGTCTCACGTCAGCATAATTCTTTTGATGATCATGATTACCCAAATCGTGTAGTAACGGCTTGTTGTCTTTGGCAGGCTTGTGATAAAATCCATAGCTATATTCTTCCCATTTCCAATGGGCTGTTTCTGGTTATACCAGTAAACCGGATAGCTTCTGATAATCTTCCTTCATCTTTAAACACGTCGAGCACTTGCTGACATTGGAGGCGATTCTGTTTCATGTGGATCTGTTACAAAACGCAAACCGCTGGCAAGAGGGTAAGCAAACCGCTGCCACAAACCGCTGCGATACACTTGACCAAACCGCTGCCGACTTTACAAACGGGCAGAGTTTCGTTTAGACAAACCTCTATTAAGTATAAACCTCTACGACCTGTATCAAACCGCTACTGCAGTGGTTTAAGCATACCGCTGTCAAATCAAAATAACAAACCGCTACTTGTATGAAACACATACAGCGATGGTCCTTTCTTACACAAACCGCTATCGTACTAGTACTTGTCTTTTTGCCAAACAAACAAAAATTATCCTTTTTTACTTGCTAACCATAGGCTACAAACAAGTTGAAGAACCCAGAAAAATAATAAGCACGAAATAAGCTCTTTTAACACAAATAAACCACGAACTAAGAGAACAAATAAGCTACAAAAAGAAGAAGCTTGTAAAAAGCTTAAATAAGATGTTTTCCACAAAAATAAGCCACACAAATGTATACCCAACAACTACAAACGTTTTAAGACGAAACTCGATGATAGACGTTTTTGATAAAAAAAATTTGACAAGAATTTACTACATGAAAAACACAAATACTAGACTTAAAACTGTGTATCATAAGTCACGGCCCATTTATGTTACTTGTGGATAGTCACAACCCACAAACAAATTTGATATAGAAAGATGCAAGGAATCAGTAAACAAATTTGTTTAGATAAAATAGCCGTGGCTTATTTAACTAGAAATAAGCTTGAAAATAAGCAAAAAAATATAACCACAAACAAACACTAAACCCACCCTAAGCTCTTGATACCAATTGTCAGTTTTAAAGAATCATAGATCCGGTGGCCGGGGAGACTCAAACCACATGATAGTCATGTTTCTATAGAGTGGAGAGAGAAACAAATGTGTGTAAAATAGAATGGAAAATGTGAAGTTACAAGAGTCTCAACCCCTCCATGGAAGTCTTGGAGGGGGTATATATAGCCCATACGCCTCACAACTATACAATAATGCCTATTCTAGTCCATGCGTATGGAACTATATTAAACTATGGTAATTCCGTAATGTCGTCACATAAAATGAAATCCTAACAATCTTCCCTCATAGGACGATATACATAATTACTTACAATATTTTCCTAACAAGTACATAATGATTAAAAACAAGAACTTCCATGAAGCTTCCAATGCTGATGATGTCTTCTGTGATATTTGACTTCAAGTCTGCACTCCAACACGAATCATCTTTGTAGTACCTTGTAGGAGAAATACTGTAATAGGCACGAACTAAGTAACCCATACACTTTTGGTAAATGAGAAGCTTCTGAATTAGCTTCCCCCTATTTTATGCCACATATTCTTTGATACCCATTGTAGGTTCCTAATTTATCTCAATCACACACCAATACTTGTATTTAGAGAGAGAAAACTAGAGAGAGAAGTGGGAGAAAGAACATAGAAAACACACATGTAACTATGTGTAAAATGATTCAACCAACACCCTCTCTATGTGTGGAGAGGGTTAATATTCTAATAAGATATGGGCCAGGCTAGGCTTTCCTTGGACTTCCTATAAGTGGCCTGGTTAAATTACTTAGATATTACTTAATATTGTCTAACTATTAAAAAGGCTCGTGAGATTGATAATGATCGTCACTTCACTAAAAACTGAATTCCTAACAAAATCATAGCATTGCATCTATCCCATTGAGCAAAAAAAACATCACTAGTAGCATAAGAATCTTTTAAGCAGGTACCATCAACAAAACCATATTTATTCCTAACTTGTAAAGCTAATTTCACAACATGAGACCAAATTTTATAATTCTCAGTAACAAGAAGCTTAAAAGGAATAATAACAGAATTACTATTATTACTATTCTGAACATGTAAAGGATTACCAGCATCCATACTATTAACAGTAACAGCATACCTAGAGGGATCACCAATAGCCATAATAACCAAAAAGATAACAAGAAACAGATAAACACAGATTTACAGATAAGAAACATATAAAGCACCAAAACTCACACCCAAGATTCACAAGTATCAAATGTTTTTAACTATGAGTGATCAAAGTAGGGTTTCGCACCATTCAAGATGGCAAATCAAGGATAATCACTCAGTTTGCACCCAAAACACCCAAATACTATAAAATCTTAAGAGAATAAATCACTTATATAGCTAATATCGCGAAAGAGCACTAAGACAACCACCTGCACCCTTGATTCACTTAGTCAAGGGCTACAAATGGTAAGAACGAGCCCATAACCCCTTGAGAGTAAAAAACCCCTAAATCCAAAATTAGGGTTTAAAAAAACCTAATCAATTAATACCCATAAATCACCAGATCTTATACCAAACCAGCAACTCTTAACATGAAGGTTAAGATCCAACCCTCAATAGAGCAATAATACCACCAGATCAAGAAACGCCTAAATTTTCTCAAAACCCTACTATAAAGAACCACCAGAATCAAAGCCTAAGCTCTGATACCATGTGAAAATGATATCAAAGACAAGATCTAATCACAAAAACAACAAATTTACACTCAACCAACCCCCCTTGTGCTTTTTTATTAACAAACAATTCAAGAAGACTAATCCTCAACTGGGTGTTAGCCAAACAGATACAAAACATAATGATTGTTCCCTACTAGGTGGATTCTAATCTAACCTCACTACAAAACACTCTACACTCAAAGTTCAAGATCAATTATGATTGATCTTGATCACAAGACTAGAAACAGGTTATCAAACTGATAACATACTAACAAGATTTACAACGAGAGATGAGAACCAGAGAGACAAAAACAATAAGTTGAATGATATGAAAACCCTAGCACAAGAGTTAAGTATATATAGCTGAATATTCTAAAAAGACCCTTTAGCTTTCAACCTTGTCACCTTTATCCAAAACTTCTCATTAACACAAAGACTTTCATAATTTGACATGAATAGTCCCTGAAAATACAAAAGATAAAACTAGAAAAAACATTATAAGTTTAAACTATTTTATTCAACATTAATTCGTATGAAACTTTTGAGAGCTAAACCCTAACCAATTTTGGAGTACTATTTAGTGCTTTTTTTACCTCAAGAACTCATATGTATTGATAAGATGAATCATTTATTTAACCATTCATTTATATCTATCATTGGTTGCTTGATTATGTCGATTTCTTACTCTTCAATTACTATGCTAGGCAAGATTTACTTGTGTTTACTTAGGATTGCATGAAATCTTTTGTCATTTAGTTCTTTTCGAACTATTAATTTATTAGTGTTTGTGCTTATCTATTGCTTGTTAGTTGATTGGATCTTCAATAGCAATAACGTGCGATAATCTTGTGTTGTTTAGTTGTTTTTTCTTGTTTTCTCATTCGTGTTTGTGCTTATCTATTGCTTGCGAATTTATTAGGTCTTAATAGCAATAACGTGCTCTAATCATTTATAGTTGGACTAAGAACCACATAAACCTTGGAATTTGCTTAGGTTATTAGCCTAATTTAGCCACCTAGGGTTCCTTGTAGATTTGTGTGCCAAGATAAGTTGGATTGAGAGACATTTACGGGTTAGATAATTACATGCATAATAGTTGCTTTTAGGAGTTAGAACAAGGCACTAGGCTAGTTATTATAGGGTGTAACAGATTCACCAAGGCACTACACTATTATCGCTATATCCTCTATATTCACAAGCTTAGTGTGACAGATTCATTAAAGACAACTAGGTAATGCTAGAAAGTAGTGCAACCTAAGTAAATATGTTTTTCCCATATAAAAGTTCTCACCATCTTACTTTTTTGTTATTTAATTTTCTGCATTTAGGATAATATGAGTTTTACATCAAAACCCCCTCAAACCTGATTGTTTACTTGCTTTATAATAATTAAAAAGACCAAAAAGAATCATTCGCCAACCCCTAAGACCAATTCGTCATACACTTCGAGCCTACCTCACTATTTTTCTAGAGAAGGATCAATCCTTTGGACTTGCATATACTACAGTACAACAGTTAGGTACTCTACCCAGGGGTTGTAAACCTTCAGTGTTTGCAAACCACACATCGAAGTTTTTTGCGCCGCTGTTGAGGAATAATTTAGGTTTTGATTTCTACTTCGTTTAGGTCTAGCTCATGAGATTCCTATCAAGTGATCAATTTTTTGTAACTTTCTTTTGTAAGTCTATTTTTCTTTGTTTAATTGTTACGTAAAATTTCATTGACTCTTTCATTTTTCGTCATGGAGAACACGAATCCACAAATACCACCCATTCTACCAATTCCACCCGAACCCACACTTTAGGAGATTATTCTCTACAAAGCAACGAGGGATATCAAAACATCATTGAGCTTCTTGATGAAGCCAATATCTCACACATGCATTCCACATAATTTTGTCCAAAGACCCAAACCAACACCTTAAGGATTTCCTCAAAATTGTTGATTCAGTTGACCTTAATGGTTCTTTCCGCGAGACGACGCGACTGTGACTATACCAATTCTCTCTTCGCAATCAAGCTAGCAATTGGCTTGAACATCTACCCGTGGTCTATCTCGACTTGGGATGATCTCACTTCTTGTTTCCTCGCTTAGTTTTTCCCGTCAGGAAGAACTTCAAAACTCTATAATGACATCTTGATGTTCCAAAAACATCATGATAAATCTCTTTACGAAGCAGGGAATATTTCAACAACTTACTTTAATAAATCTGTCATTACGGTATCGATCTTTGACTTCAAATCTAAATCTTTTACGATCATGTGAATTATTTGACTAAGCGAGCCATCGACTAAGTGGTTGGTGGTAAGCTTCGTGATAAGAATGTCGAGGAATCATGGGTCATCATAGAGGACCTCTCCCTTTATGAAAACAAAATATGGAGTGCCACATGTGAACTCATTAGAAAGCCGGCCAATAAAATATTCTTGCCTTCTGATGTCTCTAGCAAATCCGACCATCGGTTCATTGAAGTTTGAATATCAAGTGAACTACTTGATGAGAACCCCAAGAACACCAAACCTATTAAATTTAAGCTAAATAAAGTTCCCTCAAGCATATTCTAATGTTGTTTCTTCAAACCAAAACTAATCAACATTTTCAGAACCACTTGAAAGAAACAAAAATTTCATCTTTAAAAAATGTGCGTACCCGAAACCTTAAACTCATGAACTTGAACCAAGTTTTGAAACTTAAATTCAAAATTACATGGTGGCACACTCAGAGCGAATGAGGAAATTTGAGGTTGCAATTTACAAGTCAATGGAGGAGATTAATGATTAAATGGCAGAGATGATGAGTGATTTATCGTTGTGAGTAGGTAATTTATGTATCAAGTTTTACTATTTATATTTTGCCGACTTTACCTAAAAACAACACTAACGGGCAGTGTACCCGATTAGTTGTAGGTTCGTTGGTAAGTAGGGTGTCGATCACTAAGAGCGAGAGCATTAATTGCTAATTTTATCAATATTTTAGTTATCTATGTTAGTCCTAATTTATTCTATTCTATGTTAAACCTAAGTTAATCTTGAACTAATGGCAAACTGGGGGGTTTTTAGTCTGAGAGACTGGAACGGGGTTTAGTTATCTAACCTAAGGTTTAGATAACAATTAACACACACAAGTTGATAGACAGAAGATAAACAAGCAGTCAAGCCTAACGTAAGGGAAACGTATTAACCATATTTAATCTAATAAAACGCAGGTTTAGTTTATAAGTGCAATGATTGTCTCGTCTCGTTGGTGGCATATCATTCCTAGATTTAGGCGATACTTCTTCCTAAAACCTAGACATGGTAATTTGATGCGTAAATTATTTTAAAGAATATTTTACCAAGTTTTAAATTTATAAATCTCGTCTACCGATATACGCACTAACGAGCAGAAAACCCGATCGTTTATAGTGTAGTAGATTGGTAAATCCGAGGTCGTCCCAAGAGCTAAGGTTTACTAATTCTAATTTGATTATGTCACGTTTTGAAAATGGTTTTGGATTGATTTTAATAACTAAGGAAAAGTAAATGCAGGAAAGTAAATTGGTAGAAGTATTCAGGGAGAAAAGCATGCTATCCTAACCATTTCATTACTACTGTTATGATCACATTTTCCTGTGCAATGTTCAATTATAAGTTCCATTAGTGGTTCTAATGTCAACAGGCCCGAATTGGCATTTGAGGCATGTCCTATACTTACTCTGCGATCCCACATTCCCCTATGATCACACGAGCAGGGCATCCAAGTTTGTAGTGGTTAATCCCTAAATATCCTTAAGATCGTTTCTATAATCTAAACCGATTATTAACCCCCTCTGAAAGAGTTCTGTGCTTTTTAAGTATTTAATGTAGCAAATGCGGTAATAGGGTAAATTCCTACACTAGGGATAGGTTTCAAGCTACCCTAGTATCCCACTAATCCCAAGTTCAACCTGGTTAGTCTAATATCAGGATTAACAAGATCTAAGCTACCCTCTATACTACCAAAACACAAGGATCAATGAAAAGGCTACAAGGATATCTAACATAACCATAGTTGAACAGGAAATCATAATCACAACAATAGTGAATACATGGTTAGGCTAGCACTAAAGGTGCTTAGACGCTCATAGTGACAGAAATGCAAGAATTAACGAAAGTGAACATGGATTGAATCATCATTTGTTCTTACAGTGAATGTTATGAATGATTAATACAAGAATTGTGTAAAGTGACTCTCCCTTGGACCTCCTAATGGAATGCTTTGAACCTTGAGGGTTTGGTTCACCCTTTGGAACTGAGAAATAAAGTGTGTTGGTGAGTGATGATGAATGAGCCGGATGAGGGCTCTATTTATACACTTCGAATATGTTACGGTGTAACAGTTATGGGACGTTACGCCGTAACCTTGCTATGTAAGCATCCAATTCTTCTAGGCAAAAATGATGTTATAGCATAATCTTTTGGAGACGTTATGTCGTAAAGCTGACTCGGATAAGCCATTCTTTGAAATTTGAATGTTGCAGCGTAAAGTATGAGAGACTTTACACTGTAAAAGAGTATGATGACTCATTTATTCATTATTGGATGTTACGACGTAATCCTTCGAGGATGTTACGCCATAACAAGTCTTGAACTTGTCACTTTTGCCCCTTCTAAGTCCAAATCCCGCGCCTTTTGCTCAAATGCTTCACATTGTACCTGAAACTAAGTATAAACAACTAAGTAGTGTTTTTCAGGCATATATAACTTATTTATAAGCGTTTTCATAGGGAATTTGATATTAAAATGTATAAACTATTTGATGTTATCAAATATCCCCCCACTTGACTTCTACTTGCCCTTAAATAGAACCATTTAGAATAATTTTTAAAAATATTTCCCAATTTAACTCGGAGAAATGAATCTATAAGTTACTTATGCTAGAAAACCTCAAAGCCGAACACCTCACGAAAAGGGGATAAAAAACACTCAATCTCTCATTACTAATCTAAGTGTTTCATTTCGAGGTGATCACTCAATTGCACAGTCATAACATGTAGTCTATCATAAGCTTAGAAAGTACACAAGCCTCCACCAACTAGAATTAGGGTCTAAACAGTCTCAAAGACAACACGAGTGACAAACAAGTTTAAGGGCGAATCATCCTTCAATCCCTTTCCAAAAGTGCTACACCAACAAGGGCGATAAAATCACATATACACATCCATAACGATGGAATAGACATACATGATTGCAATCAAATCCCTCATTCGAGCAAAACTAATGGTCGGGATGTAGAACGATATAGGGTAGGATAAGATACATGATACAATAATTATTGTTAAGTAAAAACACAAAACAAATAGTCTAAGGTAATCTAAGGTTGTCATAATGAGCTACTGTCCATATATAGGTCCAAGAGTCTAGGTTTGAAAATTTGATCCTCAATAATGGGCTACTAGCTCCATTCCTCATAATCATTAAGATGGCTTATAGTTGCACCATCTTTATTTTTTAGCACATGGATGGCTTATAATTGCACCATAATTTAACTATACAAATGCTATAGGAGTTTATATCTTTTAATTATTACCCCTGCAGCGTTTGACATAATACATACGCCCCCCACTTGAGATGAACAATATCGAAAGTGATGATACAGGGGGATCTTTATAGATCGTTAATGATTAGTCTTCCACGAATACAAAAATTTTTCGTACCCATTCCCCCGAACCATGGACTTAAATAGCTAGAGATTTCAACACGAAGAAAATGTAGACTACAAGGTAGGCTAAAGCGAAATGGTGTAACAAAACATATAGGGTTTAAACAGGGATTAGCTTAACAAGGTGATATAGGGGTATTTTGCACTAATATTGAGTGCAACAAAGGGTTTTACATGGGGAGGTCGACAAGTCAGTGTGACAAATCGATTAACACACACATATAGGCTTTTTGGGTGATTTCTTAAGATGTTGCCTTCTTGAACCGTCTATTCCAACTAACCAATTAGGTCTTGAAAAGTTGTACATGCCAAGTTCTAAAGTCTACAATACTACTGGCACACTCATATATTTCATAGATTTTTGTATAATAGATGGAAATGGAATATTAGGCTTAACCTCACCAATTGAATTAAGGGTAATAGTGTATTTGATAAAGATTCATTCTAGTTCAGTTAGAAAAACATGTTAAAATTTTAAAATTGGCATAATTTTTCAAAGAAAACTAGAAAATCAAAGGCAAATATAGGTCAAGTGGTAATTCTACTCCCATCCCCCCACTTGGTTTGTACAATGTCCCTATTGTACATTTTAATAAATGAAATAAATTTGAATAAGAGTAGAACTAAAACAAAAGACTCCCCTGAGCATTGCTTTCTTCTTCAAATAAAATCTGCAAGTGATGAAACCCTGCAACACGTCCATAGAGCAACCTCGTTTCCCCTGAAATCACTAGACAAAACAAGCATAAAATGTTCATAGATAATTATACACTAAGATCTAACTCACTTTCGTAGGAATTACAGTTGCATTTAGTATTTGCAACAAGCCTTTTAAACCACTTGGTGGCCCAAGTGGATGAGTGAAGTCTCATGAGGGTTTCTAGAGAACATACCCACAAAGTTCATTTACTTGTACATGGTTTTTGAAAAGGGTTTCAAACTTATTTTTAGTTTTCAGAAAGGTTTTACGGTGTAACAATAGAATTGGTTACGTCGTAAACATGTGGTTTTAAAATTAAAAATTTAAAACAAGAATGTTACGACGTAATCATTCAGGACATTACGCTGTAAACATATCTATTACGTCGTAACCAAGAGGATTACGCCATGACAGAACCTTTATACCACAAGAAAACGAGTCAAGGAGACCTCGAATTCTACTTCCCTTGAGCAAAATCCTACAAAAATAAGAGAAACCAACAAAAACCAACTAAAATGTAGAAAATAAAAGACGGGTTGTCTCCCAACAAGCACTTTTGTTTATTACCGAGTCTTTAAGTTAGACTCAAGATGCTCTACGTCTTTGCTTGGCCATTTCCTTTATGGGTCATCTTTTCCATTAATCTGGCTCTCACCGCAGCAACGTTATCCCTAGTTCATGGTATTTCATCAACTCCTAATACCTTTACCTTTGTATAGCTCTTACCTGGACCAATGGTGTAACGAGTAACTTTAACTTTTTCGATTAAAATTGGGATGGGTTCCTCATAGGTCATTCCCAACAATTTACACCTTCTTTTGTTATAGGCTTCGTTATCTAGGTCAATGAATCCTTCATATGCCTTAGGTTCTAAATAATCTAGAATTCCTTCCGAATCGTCTTCATCTTCGCTGGTATTATTAAACCAATTATCGTTTAATTTATCATGCATAGGCCCCATTATTGCGTTTGCTTTATCTTCTCCATATTCCTCTGGGTCTTCTACGCTTTCTAAGTCATCTTCTTTATTTCCGAACGTTTCTCTCCTATGATCTTTAAGAATTCTTTCCATGGTCATCTTACATACTTTCCCATATCTTATTTTCATCCAATCATTTAAGCTTAGATTTTCCCATTCTAATCCCTCTCGTTCACTATCATTAATACTCTCCTAGTAATGTTTTTCTTCATTATTTGTTAAATCTCCTCCATCACATACATTACTATTTGGGTTACAAGATGCCCAATACTGGCGCTCATTTTCTTTTTCTTGCAAAATAGCCTTACACCAATGTACCCTTTTTTCATAAGGTGCTGTATGTTTTTCTTTTTCATCTTCACTCATTCAATATAGGATTTCCTCATATGATTCATGTATATCTATTTTGTAGGAGAAAATGTCAGGATCAATGCCCAATAGTCGGTTAAACCCACAAGATTCAGAATCGTATAAGAATAAATCATGATCGATTTTTCTTAAGTCATCATCCTACGGGTACATTTCGGTTCTTATTGATTGAACAGTTTCAAAAGTCATAGTAAAACTACTTCTCATTTTGAATATAACTTTTTCATTATCAACTTCTAGTGAGATGGATTTCCAAAATATATCAACCGTAGCGTGCGCAGTGGCTAGCAAGGGTCTTCCTAGGATGATGGGCATCTTGAGGTCCTCAACCATATCAAGAATAACAAAATCTATCGGGAAGATGAATTTGTCGATTTTTATGAGTAAATTTTCTACTATTCCCTCAGGCGTGCATTTGGTGTTATCAGCCATCTCGATCACCATATTAATTGGTTCGAGTTTTCCTATGCCCAAACGTTTATACATAGAAAGAGGCATGATGCTGATGCTAGCTCCTAAATCTGCTAAAGCATCATTGAAGTCTAACTTTCCAAGGGAACAAGGGAGAATGAAACTTCCTGGATCTTGTTCTTTAGGGGGTAGATGATTCTGGAGAAGAGCGAAGCACCTAGGGTTCATTTTTACTTCCTCTTCTTCTTCGATCCTAGGTTTGTTTTCCACCAAGTTCTTCATGTGTTTTGCGTAATTTTCCGTTTGTCTAATTTCTTTTAACAAAGGATGATTTATCTTGATTTTCTTCAAGCTTTCCATGGTTTTGTGCACCAATGCTTCTTCTGCGTGATGCTCTAATCGTCTAGGGAATAGTATTGGGGGTTTATAGGGATCAACATAGTAGTTTACTTTTTGCTTTTCTTATTGAGGTCTTTCTTCTTCTTTTTTCTTAAATGTGGCCTCAAGTACTGCCAGAGCCTCTGCCATTCCCGAATTGTCAGTTTCTTGTCTCTCATTGTCTGAAAATCCTGAGTTAGCAGAAAAGCATTCAATTTCCTCAGGGGAATAATAGAAAGGTGTGTATAATGGTGATCCATCTTCAGTACACATTGTCTTGCATTCTTCGAACTTTCCTTTATTAGCTCGCCCTTCAACTTCATTTGCTAAGGTTTTTACTTTTGTCTTAAGACCTTGGATAATTTTGTCATGAGCTTCTTGGTTGGTCTCTGTACTTTGGTAAAATTTCTTTAACCATTCATCTTGCTCGGCATGTCTCTTAGATGCTTCTTCCATGTATTTATTGATTATTTCAGTTAGCCTTGGTCTTCTTTCTCCTGACAATGGCTGGTCATATCCTCCTCTATTGAATCTATCGTCATTTCTGTTGTTGTTTGAAAAGGATCGTCCAAACTCTCCATATTTAACTTCTTTTACATTATTTACTTCCTCGTTGAGAGGGCAATCTTTGTCAAGGTGAGCTCCTCCACAGGTTTGAAATCCTACTTGTATAGCGTAAACGTTCTCCTTCAGCTTCTTCATGTCTCGACCGAGACTTTCTAGTTTGTTTACGATATCAACAATCTCTTCTGTTTCACTACTACTGTCTATACTTCTATTAGCAGAACCATCATACCATTTTTGGGAGTGGTCAGCCATGTTCTGAATTGCCGTTAATGCTTGAGCAGGTGTCATGCCAGGAATTGGCCCTTGTGAGTCAAGCAATTGGCGGTTCATGGTCCCAAGACAGTTATAGAAGATATTCACCTTCTGATGGCTATTGATGTCATGGGTTGGGCATTTATATAGAAGATCATTATACCGTTCCCATGCTTGGTATAATGTCTCGTCTCCTTCCTGCTTAAAGTTGCGGATTTCTTCAAGCTGCTTGGCAGTTTTAGATGGTGGACCGTACCTTTGGATAAAGGCTTTTTTAAGGAGATCCTAGGAATCGACGGTTCCTGGCGAAAGTCTGTCCACCCATCTCTTAGCGGCTCCAGTGAGAGTAATGGGGAAGACGCGTAGCATGACAACATCGTGTGATACTCCGGGAATGTTGAATAGGCTGACGATGTCTAAAACTCGCTCAACATGCTCATGGGCATCGTTGTTCTTGTTTCTGGAAAAGGTGTCCTCCCTTAATTCTCGCATGAATTGACTTTTTATCTCAAAATTCACATTGCCTCTTATTTTGGGTTTAACCATGCCCGGTGCCTGGTTCCCTCGAGTCAATGCTAGATATTGCTCCATGGTGAGGTTATCGACTTCTCCCTCAGCCATTAAGATTGGTAAATCCGAGGTCGTCCCAAGAGCTAAGGTTTACTAGTTCTAATTTGATTATGTCACGTTTTGAAAATGGTTTTGGATTGATTTTAATAACTAAGGAAAAGTAAATGCAGGAAATTAAATTGGTAGAAGTATTCAGGGAAAAAGCGTGTTATCCTAACCATTTCATTACTACTGTTATGATCACATTTTCCTGTGTAATGTTTAATTATAAGTTCCATTAGTGGTTCTAATGTCAACAGGCCCGAATTGGCATTCCCCTACGATCACACGAGCAGGGCATCCAAGTTTGTAGTGGTTAATCCCCAACTATCCTTAAGATCGTTTCTATAATCTAAACCGATTATTAACCCCCTCTAAAAGAGTTCCTGTGCTTTTTAATGTAGCAAAGGCGGTAATAGGGTAAATTCCTACACTAGGGATAGGTTTCAAGCTACCCTAGTATCCCACTAATCCCAAGTTCAACATGGTTAGTCTAATATTAGGATTAACAAGATCTAAGCTACCCTCAATACTACTAAAACACAAGGATCAATGAAAAGGCTACAAGGATATCTAAAAAAACCATAGTTGAATAGGAAATCATAATCACAACAATAGTGAATACATGGTTAGGCCAGCACTAAAGGTGCTTAGCCGCTTATAGTGACAGAAATGCAAGAATTAACGAAAGTGAACATGGATTGAATCATCATTTGTTCTTACAGTGAATGTTATGAATGATTAATACAAGAATTGTGTAAAGTGACTCTCCCTTGGACCTCCTAATGGAATGCTTCGAACCTTGAGGGTTTGGTTCACCCTTTGGAACTAAGAAATGAAATGTGTTGGTGAGTGATGATGAATGAGCCGAATGAGGGCTCTATTTATACACTTCGAATATGTTACGGCGTAATAGTTATGGGACGTTATGCCGTTACCTTGCTACATAAGCATCTAATTCTTCTAGGCAAAAATGATGTTACGACGTAATCTTTTAGAGACGTTACGCCGTAATGCTGACTCGGATAAGCCATCCTTTGAAATTTGAATGTTGCGGCGTAAAGTCTGAGAGGCTTTACGCCGTAAAAGGGTATGATGACTCATTTCTTCATTATTGGATGTTACGGCGTAATCCTTCGAGGATGTTACGCCGTAACAAGTCTTGAACTTGCCACTTTCGCCCCTTTTAAGTCCAAATCCTGCGTCTTTTGCTCAAATGCTTCACATTGTACCTGAAACTAAGTATAAACAATTAAGTAGTGTTTTTCAGGCATATATATAACATTTCTCAATTTTAGGTTATTTTACGACTCCTATTATTAGTCACTATTTATTTTAGTCCGATACGCGTTTACTTTTAATTTTTACTTTTAAGCTAAATCGCGTAGACTAGAAATAACCATTTAATGTAAACGGTCATCAAATAAATTAAGGTTTACATCAACCAAGTAAGAATTAATTATTAAGAAGATAATTATGTACTTCGCGTGATTTATTTTTATTGGTCACGTAAAAGGGTTACGTTTCGCAATAACATACATTTGGACACACCCCGGAAATACCTAGACTTACCTAGACTCAAACCAATACCCACTTTTACTACCTTAACCAAAAAATAAATCAATTTTGTGTATATAAACCACAAAGGGGCCGGTTATACACATATGTACACATAAACCAACTAGAAATCTTTCTTATTGATCCTAAAGTACTTGTACACCTCCTAGTTAATTAATGATAGTCCTAGTTGTCTCCACTAACCTATTACACATTGGATATTAACCAATTTGTTTCTCTTTTGCCCCTTAGGCCACGGCTAAACACAAGACACACATACAAATCCTTAAGATTTCATAATCTAGCTCAATCTTGTACCAATATCCTCTAATTAAGAGATGTACTTGTGTGGTTTAACAAAACAAGGTGTAGTTAACTAGAAAACTTCAAAACCACTAGGCTTGGATCGGTTTGGTTTGTTTGTGTAACTAGGAATATGTAACTAGCTCACTTGCCTATAAATACTCACACAAACTCACCATATTACACTCTTGCAACTCACACACACTTTAAACTCTCTCAAGCAACTAAACACATATTTGTTTCTTGTGTTCGAGTCTCAAACCGCAAACAAACCCCTTCGTTGATCTCATTCGAACAGACAAACACCACTAGGTTATCACACAAGGTCACAAGAAGATTTACAAGCTAAGGTTGGGTATTTGAATAAACTTAGAAGCTTGGGTTGGGTCATTTCAATCGTGTGAGCGATTGGGTTGACACTCTACTCGTTCCAATACACGACCACGCCACTAGGACTCATTGTAAGTCACGTTTGAACCTATACAACTCGTATAATACTTGTTTCCCTTGTCAACTAATATACATGTCACGCTTATATTTATATGAGATGCTAGCATAAGTTTACGCATGTAAGATACATGAATATACGTGTTATACGCAAAGCTAATTGCGTATAACCCCTTGTGTGGTGTTAAAACATAAGGAAAACATGTAACGTGACTTATTAACAAGCAAGACTTTGAAAACTGTTTAAATATAAGAAAACCCCACGTAAACATTCGTTGTAAACAAAATAAGATGGCTTGGGAATACGTATACGACCCTAATAAACACTTGCATGTAAAACACGACGCGTACATAAGTTAAATACACAACATTTTTGTCACTAGGGCCTTTCGAGACTTATGTAAGTTACAAAGAGAAACAATGGGCCACGTTGGGCTTGTGAAACCTATAAGTGCTCATGGTTTGGGCCCAATAGCCCAAGTCCGAACCCAACAAGCCTAACAGTGGGGAGCCACGGCTTAATAATAAGCTTATTCGAGCTTATTGGTCGACCTAGAAAAACCTAGTGAACTTATATATAAAATGCATGTACAAGTTAAACTCCTATTGGGCCCTCACTAGCCCACTAACTACGTACAAAGCCAAATGGGCCCAATAAGCCCATTTGGTGGGCCCACAACTTATTAATAAGCTTACTCGAGCTTATTAAGAGACCTACGTGCTTATAGGACTCACATGGACTTTAAAATACCATTAGGAACCTAGTCGAACCCTTAATGGGCTTGTTAGCCCATTAACGAGTCCAAACACAAGCTAATAAGCCATAACGAGCTTAAACAGCTTATTTGTGGGCTTATACAAGTTTAATAACCTTATTGGACCTGGAAAATGTTATTGGACCCAAATAAATCAAGCCTGAACCCCCAGAACCCTTATCAGGCTTGTATCGAGCCCAAACGGCCCAATAACGCGGCTTATTTTGCTTATGGAATAAGCCAAGCGTAAAACAGACCCTAATAAGCTTATTAAACATGGGAAATAAGTTAAAATCATTAAGAGGACCCTAATGGACCTTTTGCTAATTTTCGGTTAAGGCTGTTGGGCCAACGAGCCCAATAAGCTTCAAATAAGCTCATCTGAGCTTATTAATACGCCAAACAGAGTTATGTATCTTAAATAAGCTTAATGAATGCCTTAGTGCTCTTTAAAACCTATTTGGACCTTTAAAACACTTATTGGGCTTATTGGCAGCTTAAGCAAACTTAAATAAGCTTAACGAATGCATTTGTCTCTTAAAACTAATTAGGACCCTAGAAACACTTAACGGACTTTAATGGGCCCAATAAGGCCCATTAAGCCAAAATAAGCTTGTTAAAGCTTATTTATAAGCTAGGGCAGCTTATATGGCTTATTGGAGCTTAATAAAATCTAATGTCACTTGTTAGAACATAATTGGACTTAAAATATGATTTTTGTAAAGTTAAGGGACTAAAAGTGTAAATTACAAACTAGAGGGACTAAAACTGTCATTTTTGGACTTTAATAAGTCTATGGGCTGTTTTGAATATTCTAAAAGTTAAGGGGGCTGGTGTGAAAGTAAAAGGACCTAAATTGTCAACTTGTAAAGTTAAAGGACTAAATGTGTAATTATGAAAACTTAAGGGTTTGAAATGTAAAATAGTATATATTTTATATACCCAGGGGTTGTTTTGTAATTATAAGAAACTTAATGGTACTTTGTGAAAGAAAGTGATTTCTATAAACACTTAACATATCGGACGAATGGTATTCAGGAAATATACGAGTTAAACCTACAATTTAATAAATACGAAAATTTATTAATAACCGCTATACGTAGACAAGAACGTATGGGATAGTTTACCTTTCCAAGAGCCGTCAACAATTTCAAATACACTAAACGCGTACACCACCACACAAGTGATAACAATATATATAAATTATAACTGAATTTAGTTTATACACTGGGTCATTAGCCTAAATATGTAGACTAAGACTTGACCGTATTTGCTTAGGTATTTGACGGTGTGTTTCATTGCTTACTTGGATATCTAATATCATTTTCAGAGGGCTATTCACTAAGGTGAGTTCATAGCCCCATGTTTTACAATTATTTAAATAATTTACATTCTTGGGGTAAGAACATGCTTTGTTTAAACAATGACGCAAGTGTATATTTATACAATAGATTACGTGTTAGCTAAGTAGCTATAACCCACTGAGCCCATTTATCATGAACTTATCAATTACTGATTTGTGAGCGCGAATGTTATAGATAGAGTTAATTTAGGATTTGACAACCCCGTTTGGTGATTAGCTATCACTGGAATTAACGTATAACCATGGTGGATTTTGGGGCTGTTCGGGTTAAAACAAAAATCATTCACTGGGCATTTCATTGGCAATATATTGCATTCATACATGTCAAGCTTCAGTGTCATGAGCTTAGGAAAACGTAATTACTTTTTATGATGTTTGCATTTGTTGCTTAATCATACACTTGGAAATCTTGCGGTCCTACTATTGATTTACATAAACCTATGAATTCACCAACTTTATGTTGACGTTTTAAGCATATTTTTCAGGTCAATAAGGCACGAGGTGCGATGATACATTGGAAGTCAATAATTGAAGAGTCAACACTTAAGATTTGGGGTCTTATTACATTTTGGGGACAAATTGATATACAACCGAAAAACTTTTATTTATATTGTTGAACAATTTGAAGCCATGGGCTTATGTAACAAACAAGTATTTTGTTAATCCAATGTATCTTTTTCAAACGACACATTTAGTAGTCGTTCTCAGATCTTGTGCTATTGATCCATAAAGTAACGCCCTCGGATATTCAACATTCCGCTGCGTGATCAGATTTGAGGGTGTTACAGATTGGTACTAGAGCCAAGGTTATAGAGAACCAGGTCAAAAGTCTTGTCTGGACTATAACCATTTTCAAACACTTGATTTACAAACGGGGTTTGTATAGGACATACATGCATTACTTATCTACATCTAGCACATATATGCTTACATGACATGCATTATTAGCATTAGTAGGGTACTAAGTGCTTACAAATTGGATATACGTGTATATAAATGATATTACGTATATTATTATAAGACTTTTATAATTAAAGCTTACAGACATATCATACCGATCTTTCCTATAAGTAATACTTATATAGGTTATTTCTTTTTTGCAGTAAATCATAGTCTGCTGCGACATCTCTGTTACCTACACTCTGTTTACAAACACCGACTCGGAGCCCCGCAGAGAGCCGTCTGGGGAGCCGATGATGAGGAAAAATTTTGAGGGAAGGTTTCTATGTCAATCGTATAGGATACGACACACCCGAATACAGCCAGTAGCCCCACCATCACCGGATTACATACCAGGCCTAGAGGACCCACAGACACCACGCCAGTTCCTCAGGACGAGGATGAGCGTGAGCCTATGTTCATACAGGCACATGATCCTGACTACGTGGCCAGAGCCTCTAACCACTGAGTATATACCATTGAGGATAACCATGAGTTTCCTCTGAGGGGCAGCGATAGCCTCATGTGATTCACCTACTGCAGAGTCAAGCCCGATAGTTTACTGAAAACGATCCCGAGAGGAGATCTAGATGAGAACAGGATGAATAGGACAGGAGGCGTGTATGGTCCGTTAATACATCATATGGACGAGGGAGAGGATGGAGATATATGACGGCGATTCAATCAAGGGATGACGCCACTGATGAGATGAGGATGATGATGACGCTGAGCACAATTACTCCGGCCGGACTCTACTATTGTTGATATCTGTTGATGAGCCTGTTTTCCACCTAAGTGAAACAGAGCATTTTTATAACCACCACCCTCCACTGACATTACTATTATGGCTAGGATTACCGTCCGGCCACAGACTTCCATCTCCCTTCCACCAGAGGCAGAGGTAGAGAGACTTCTGGACATGACTACTCCATCACCATCACCACCTATCTACCCTTTGTAGGAAAGCGCCTTGCTAGGTGCATAGCCCTACATGCACATTCATTACCATTACTACCATCATCTGGGTGTCCAACCCAAATCCAGACACTTAGGATAACATCCACTCAGGCTCTCATTGATGCAATTATTGCCACATTACCACTACCACCATCTCTATACATGCCACCACCTGCTGACCATAGGGGCGAGATTCCCCGAGTCGACAGCCACCGTCCGCAAGAGATTGTGGGTTATGTCCCACTCTAGCCTCCCGATAAAGATTGGAGAGAGTCTACTGCTAAGACTACCAGAGGTCGGGGGATAATAATAGGTATGTCAGAACGGGTAGATGCTTGAAGAGTAGCGACAAGGATTAGGATGTACGGGTACGGAATTATGGATACTGGGTAGAGTCCGGCAGAGGCAGTTTCCAGAGATAGCACCTATGACCGTGGGAGAGGTCAATACTAGGGTCACAGAGCTTGCTGACTCCATGAGCATATACACAAGACGTGTATGTTTTAAACTCAGAGGATGCTCAAAGAAAGTAGTCTCGATATCACAGCGAGTCGATATGGACTCACAGGGGGTCGATTTGCTTATGGGGGATAGGATGACTCTCTAGGAGATAGTATGGATGGTGGAGGAGGAGGCTTATGCTTCCCGAGAGGCTTGGGCTCACTCAATAGGATTGAGTCAGGCGACTCATCAGGAGCTTCAGACCCATCGTGATTATGTGTATGCACACGAGACCCATCTCCACGCATACTAGACACAGCTACAGCTGTAGAGTACTCTCATTCAGACACAGTATCAGGTATATGAGACTCGCTTTCAGATGCAGCAGGCTGAGTTAGCAGCGCTTCGAGAGACTGACCGTAGACGTCAAGCACAGATGGTAGAGACTCTCCGGGTCATTAGAGACATGAGGTGAGAGATGAGCGACATGCAGGCCGAAGTTTTTACACTCACACTGCGAGAGCAGCAGAGGAGAGCTAGACAGCCAGGACCAGAGGCCAGGATTCCAGATCACCAGGATGCTTCTAGAGATGCTGACAGCCACATCTAGTGATTTATGTTATTTTATCTTGCTAGGTCATTGTACAGGCATGTTAAGTATTAGGGGTTTTCCCCGCTAACATAGCCTTAGATCTTTTGTATTGTATTATGTGTGCTCCGATCAACTATTTCATGTTAAAATTTTCCAAAGTATGAAGGAAAAGGCATGTGGTATTTTTTTTTTTTTTTTTTTTTTTTTTTTTTTTTTTTTTTTTTTTTTTTTTTTTTTTTTTTTGTTTTTTTTTTTTTTTTTTTTTTTTTTTTTTTTTTTTTTTTTTTTTTTTTTTTTTTTTTTTTTTTTTTTTTTTTTTTTTTTTTTTTTTTTTTTTTTATGTTACCTATATACCTCGTTGTGTTAAATCTCAGCTATACATTATTATATTTCTGTCTTAAACCTCATGTTTTGTTCTTTTGTGAGCTAACAAATCATGGCACCTATGACCGAGTAAGAGACAAAATACCTCCAGTTTAACAACACCAACCCAAACAACATGACTCCCAAAATCCGACCAAGATCTTCGCGAAACTCCACCAATAGAGATGAAGCCAAGTTTCGTACGAGGATAAATGAAGGAACGAGCAACTGCGCGATAAACCAAAGAAGTAAGGAAACCGTAAAAGCCCTTATTTTTACGCTGACTTCCTGAATGTCAACCTTTGAACTACAAGGAACTGAAGCGTGTCGGTTGACTCGGTGTGATGAGAAGATGGGAGTCGGTTTTTCAATATCAGTGTTGTGCTAGTGAGAATCAAGTAAAGTTTTGCCACAAGACAAATGCACTCTGTTAGGTGCTGCTGTTGACTGGTGGAATGGTCAGATAAGAACCTTAGGCCCGGAGCATATACAATGACTTGGGAAGTGAACTCAAGAAAAAGATGACGGACCCAGTATTGTCCGTATGTGAAATCAAGAAATTAGAATCGATAGCTGTGAACCTAAATGTCAAGGGAACGATGTTCCCAGCATTACACTGAATAAAAAAAAGAAAAAAAACAATTCCAAAAGTCTAACCGATACGTACCAAGTTTGTTGCCAACGAAACCGAGAAGGTTGACAAGTACATCAGTGGACTTCCTGACAACATTTTATGGGAACGTCAAGTCCCTCCAGAACCCAAGACATTGGATGAAACAATTGAGTTGGCCAATGACCGTGTTGATGGAGTCAGAAACTCGCGCACGCTGACGCAGAAAGGCAGCTGACAACAAAAGGAAGTTAAATCTAATGATTTCCATCCAAAACAACCATGGTCACCAGCAACAACCCTTCAAGAGGCAAAATGTAGCCAAGGTCTACAATATGGGGACAGGCAAAAGGAAGCCTTATGGGATCCTTGCCCAAATGCACCAAGTGCCATCTTCACCACAATAGCCCGTGCACCCAGAGGTGCCACATGTGCAACAAAGATAGGCACTTTGCTCGCGATTGCAGTAGAACTGGTAACTACAAATGTGCTAAATACTCAGAAGGCAATGAGCAGCTCCCAAGGAAATGGTTGGTTTTTGAGTGTGGAGCAACTCGACTTTAAAGAGATATTGATCCTAAGTTAAAGAAATACCTGATTGAGGAATATGAATGCACAAGGTTGGGTTATGCATTGGAATAGCAGAAAAGAGGGGAAATAGTCTCAGGGAAAACCCTGATGCCAATGTCGTCATGGGTACGTTCCTCTTAAGTAACCACTATGCATCTATCTTATTCGACACTGGTGCCGATAGAAGCTTTATATCCACTGCATTTAGTTCCTTGATTAACATCGCCCCAACTCCATTAGAAAATTGTTATGATGTCGAATTAGCTGATGGGAAATTAGTCGGGATAGACACTATTATACGAGGTTGCACTTTAAATTTCTTAGACCATCCGTTCAACATAGATCTAATGCCCGTAGAACTGGGTAGTTTTGATGTCATTATCGGAATGGACTGGTTAAGAAGATGTCACGCCGTGATCGTGTGCGATGAGAAACTTGTTCAAGTCCCCTATGGGAATGAAACTTTGACTTTTTGTAGCAACGAAAGTAGCAACGGGAGAGAATCTCGGTTGACAGTTATCTTATGTTCAAAAGCTCAAGAGTACATGGCAAAGGGATGCCAGGTCTTTTTGGCACATATATCCACCAAGAAAGAGGAGGACAAGTCGGAAGGAAAACAAATAAAGAACGTACCAATCGTCCGAGATTTTCCTGAAGTATTTCCCGAGGACTTGTCAGGTCTCCCTCTGGCTCGACCAGTGGAATTCCAAATCGACTTAATCCCAGAAGCCGCGCCCGTAGCTCGAGCACCGTATCGATTGGCTCCATCCGAAATGAAGGAATTATCGGAACAATTATAAGAGCTTTCCAACAAAGGGTTCATAAGGCCTAGTTCCTCACCTTGGGGAGCCCCGGTCTTATTCGTCAAAAAGAAGGATGGGTCGTTCAGGATGTGCATCGACTACCGTGAGTTAAATAAATTGATAGTAAAGAACCGTTATCCACTCCCGAGGATCGACGATTTGTTTGATCAACTTCAAGGATCCAGTATTTATTCGAAGATAGATCTGAGATCAGGATATCACCAGCTTAGGGTGCAAGAGCAAGACATTCCAAAGACGGCATTCCGAACTCGGTATGGCCATTACGAGTTCCAGGTTATGCCATTCGGACTGACAAACGCACCTGCGGTATTCATGGACCTCATGAACCGAGTGTGCAAGCCTTACTTGGATAAGTTCGTAATTGTCTTCATCGATGACATACTCATTTATTCAAAGGACGAGAAAGAACATGAAGAACATCTCAAGGCCATTTTAAAATTGCTTAAGAAAGAGAAGTTGTATGCCAAATTTTCAAAATGTGAATTTTGGATTCCGAAGGTACAATTCCTCAGTCACGTCATTGATAGCAGAGGCATACATGTAGATCCAGCCAAGATAGAATCTATCAAAGATAAGGGCATCTACTCCTAACATACACCAACGAGATCCGCCAATTTTTAGGTCTTGCCGGTTACTATCGAAGGTTCATCGAAGGATTTTCGAAAATTGCTAAATCAATGACGAAACTTACTCAGAAAGGAATCAAGTTTGACTGGGGAGAAAAGGAAGAGAACGCTTTCAGTTAATAAAGCAAAAAAAAAAGAAGTTGTGAAGTGCAACCAATTTTTGGCTTAACCTGAAGGAAGCGAAACTTTGTGTCTACCCTGCATGCGTCACACAAGGGTTTAGGTGTTGTATTGATGTAGAGAGAAAAGGTGATTGCTTATGCCTCTCGACAACTAAAAGTTCACGAGAAGAACTACACCACTCATGATTTAGAACTTGGATCGGTGTTTGCTCTAAAAATATGGAGACACTATCTTTACGGAACCAGATGCACCGTGTTCACCGACCATAAAAGCCTACAACACATTCTCGATCAAAAGAGCCAACAGAGGCGAACGCGTTGGCTAGAATTGTTAAGTGATTATGATTGCGACATTCGTTATCATCCAGGGAAGGCAAACGTAGTGGCCGATGCGTTGAGCCATAAGGAACGGATTGAGCCATTGAGGGTTCGAGCCTTAGTTATGACAATTGGCTTGGATCTTCCCAAACGAATATTGGAAGCTCAGATCGAAGCCCAGAAACCAGAGAATCTCGTGAATGAAGACGTAGGCGGTATAATCAGAAGGGATATACCCAAGGAAAGATTGAATCACGTCCGATGTACCGTAATTTACACTCCAGGATTGGTTTTCCATGCTATGGAGACTTAAGATCCGTGATTATGCACGAATCCCACAAGTCAAAATACTCTATCCATCCCGGTTCGGAAAAGATGTATCAAGACATGAAAAAGCTATATTGGTGGCCCAATATGAAGGCAGACATCGCCACGTATGTTAGCAAATGCCTGACGTGTGCGAGGGTCAAGGCCGAACATCAAAGGCCATCGGGATTGCTAGTACAACCTGAGATACCCGAGTGGAAGTGGGATAATATCATGATGGATTTTATCACCAAGCTTCCCTACGGTCTCGCCAAGTTTTTGACACAACGGGGATTTGGAATCGAACTTACAAAATCTGACTCACTTTCTTGCCAAAAGGGAGAATGATTCCATTGGACAAGATAGGCAAGGTATACATAACAGATAATAGTCCAAGACATGTGTATAACCCTGCCATAATTATCTGTGATCGTGATAAAGATTCACTTTCAAAATTTCATTCTGGAGACATTTCAAGAAAGCTTGGGGACAATATTAGGTATAGAGCCTGCGTATCATCCAGAAAACTGACAAGCCAGAAGCGAGGAACCATTCAAACACTCTAGATATATGCTAATACGTGCTTGCGTAAAAAAAAAAAAGAAAAGATCGATTTTGGCAAAGCTGGGTAAACAACTTGCCATTGCGAGTGTTATACAACAACAGTTACACACTAGCAAATAAAGGCCCGCCCCTTATAGGATTGTACGGTCATAAATGCGATCACGATCCGGATGTGCTGGCCGAGGTTGAGGAAGCCCAACTGACTGGTCCGAAATTAATCCAAGAAACAATGGAAAAGATCGTCCTGATCAAGCAAAGGATGCAAGCAGCTCAGGATCGACAAAAGAGTTATGCCGATCGAAAACGGAAGCCGATGGAGTTCGAGGTTGGGGACAGAGTTATGCTCAAGGTCTCACCTTGGAAATGGGTCATACGGTTCGGTAAGCGAGGCAAGCTGAACCCGAGATATGTCAGACCTTTCAAGGTGTTAGCAAAAGTTGGGAAAGTTGCCTACAGGCTGGAACTTCCTCAAGAGTTGAGCAGAGTTTACCATACTTTCCATGTGTCTAATCTGAAGAAATGTTACGCTGACGAACCATTAGTCATGTCGTTAGAAGGAATTCACGTTGACGATAAGCTCTAGTTTGTGGAAGAGCCCGTTGAAATCATGGAAAGGAGAATTTTACTATTAAAAGCGGAAGCCGGATACCATTGGTTAATGGTTCGTAGAACTCTAGGCGGGGCCCAGATTCAGCTGAACGTAAATTCGTTCAAACAAAATAAACCCACAACTCTTCACAAACCGGGCTTCGTCATCCACTACAAGGTCTTAAGCTTTGAGGACAAAGCTCTTTTAACGGGTGGAGACTGTAACATTTCTCAATTTTAGGTCATTTTACGACTCCTATTATTTGTCACTGTTTATTTTGGACCGATACGCGTTTACTTTTAGTTTTGCTTCTGAGCTAAATCGCGTAGACTAGAAATAACCATTTAATGTAAACGGTCATCAAATAAATTAAGGTTTACATCAACCAAGTAATATATAATTATTAAAAAGATAATTATGTACCTTGCGTATTTTATTTTTATTTGTCACGTAAAAGGGTTACGTTTCGCAATAAAATACTTTTGAACATACCCCGAAATACTAGACTTACTAGTTCGCAACCAATACCCACCATTAAACTAACACATAATTTTAGTCAATTCTTGTATTAAATACCCACTATGGCCGAATAATGGGTACCAAACTCACTAGAAATCTTCAATTTTGATCACAAGTACTTGTACATCCTAGTTCTCATTAATTTTTGTCCTAATTGTCTCCACTAATATATTACACATTGGATAATAACCAAATTGTTTCTTTTTTGCCCCTTTAGGCCACGACTAAGCAACAAACACACACAAATCCATAAAATTTGTATGATCTTAGGTAAATCTTGTACATCATGCAAGTAATTAAAGATTGTACTTGTGTGGTTTAACAAAACAAGGTGTAGTAACTAGAAAACTTCAAAAACCACCTCCTAGGGCACAAATTTGGTTCGGTTTAGTTTGTTTGTCAGACTAGGAATATGTAACTAGCTCACTTGCCTATAAATACTCACATAAACTCACCATATTACACTCTTGCAACTCACACATACCTTAAACTCTCTCAAGAAACCAAACACATATTTGTTTCTTATGTTCGAGTCTCAAACCACCGCAGACCCCAAACCCTGTTCTTGATCGTCAATCGAACTCACAAACCCACTAGGATTATCACACAAGATCACAAGAAGAATACCATACCACTCACTTGTACACTTGATACATTTTCTAAACTCTCAAACTCTATCATTAAGATAAACCTCTTCATTTCTCCCTACCTTATTCGGCTTACATCAAAACCAAACCATACACCACCCACATTTCAATTTCAAGGACACAAAGTGCATTTAAGATCGAGTATAAGGGTGTGAAGAGGGAAACACGGACTAAGGATTTGGGTATACAAGCCTTGGAGCTTAGGGTTATACGCGTGTGAATATAAACGTGTTGGGTTATCTACACGACACTTCATTCAAGAAGCTAGGACCCTTTGTAAGTTCCTTAGCCTATGTTCTCGTCTAAGCTTATGTTTCATATGTATAAGATTTAGTTAATAAGTTACGTGAAACTTGGATGAGCAAAGTACGGTACAAGAACATGCTTGGCTCAAGCCATGCATGGTTCACGCACCCATATTAAACGTATAAGACCTTGTGTGGTGATAACAACGAATAAAACATGATTAAGCACTCGGCTATATGCTAACAATCATTTGAAAATACATTAATAAGGCCATGGTGATCATGGTCGTTTTACTTGACTACGCAAATCCTATACCGTAAACATTTGAGGAAACGATAACCACTGGCCTAGGAACTTGTATGATAACTATATAAAGACGAATACATGGAGTAAATAACGATTAATAAATGTTAACGATGGCTTAACGAAATGGTTAAAGCCCTAGAACCAAATTATTAAGCCAAGGGAGTATATTCGGGTCACTTGGGGCCCAACAGCCCCACTATGGAAGCCCAACAGGGCCAACAGCCAACAGTGTTACCTAAGGGGGTGGTGGGGGGGGGGTGTTGGGGGGGGGGTAAGACACATCTTATTAATAATCTCTACGATCTTATTATGGACTAAGATGCTTATTGAAATAACATCGAACTATACATAACAACATTAGAAACCAAAAGCCAAGCCCATAGTCGGCCCTTAATGGACCCGGTAACCCATTAGCAAGCCCAATGCGAGCCAATAAGCTCACAATAAGCTTAATCAGCTTATTGTTAAATTTTTAAGGTTTTAATAAACTTATTGGACCTAACTAACACTAATGGACCTTTAGTGAATAAGCCGAAAAGCCTAAAAGACTTAACGGGCTCACATCAGGCCCAACAAGCCCATTTACGAGCTAAATTGCTAAATGAATGAGCCACGCATATGAGACAGCTTATAAGTTCTATAATAAGCCTTATTAGTATGGAAAAATAAGTTGAAATCAATAAGAGAACCCTAATGGACCTTTTTGCTAACTTTCGGTTAAAGTTGTTGGGCCAACGAGCCCAATAAGCTCAAAATAAGCTCATCCGAGCTTATTAATAAGCCAAACATAATTATGTAGCTTAAATAAGCTTAATGAATGCCTTAGTGCTTTTCAAAACTTAATCGGACCTTTAAAACACTTATTGGACCTTAACGGGCCTAATAAGGTCCATTAAGCCAAAATAAGCTCTCCCGGGCTTATTTATAAGCTGGAACAGCTTATAGGGCTTATTGGAGCTTAATGAAATCTAATGTCACTTATTAGAACTTAATTGGACTTAAAATGCGATTTTTGTAAAGTTAAGGGACTAAAAGTGTAAATTACAAACTAGAGGGACTAAAACTGTCAAAACTGGATTCCTTATAGTTAGGGACTGTTTTTGTATCATTTGAAATGCTAGGGGCTGTTTAGAATATGTAAGGACCTAAAGTGTAACTTGTGTAAAGTTGGAGGACTAAAAGTGTAATTATGGAAACTTAAAGGTTTGAAATGAAAATAATATATATTTCATAAACCTAGGGACTGTTTTGTAATTACAAGAAATTTAAGGGTATTTTGTAAACGAAAGTGATTTTTGTAAACACTCAACATATCGGACGAATTGTATTCAGGAAATATACGAGTTAAACCTACAATTTAATAAATACGAATATTTATTAATAACCGTTATACGTAGACAAGAACGTATGGGATAGTTTACCTTTCCAAGAGCCATCAACAATTTCAAATACATTAAACGCGTACACCACCACATAAGTGATAACGGTATATATATATATAAACTAGCTATTTATTGAAGTTTATACATTGAGTCATTAGCCTAAATTTGCAGACTAAGACTGCCGTATTTACTTAGGTATTTGACGGTATGATTCGTACTTGGATATATATTATCATCCACAGAGGACTACTTACTAAGGTGAATTCATAGCCTAATGTTTTACAATTTCTTAAATGATTTACATCTTTGGGGTGAGAACATGCTTGTTTTACAAATTGGACGCAAGTGTACATTTTATACTATGATTACGTGTTTGCCTAAGTAGCGATAACCCACTGAGCCCATTATCATGAACTGTCAATTACTGGATTGTGAGAGCGAATGTTATAAATAGATCTATTTGGGATTGACAATCCCCGTTCGGGTGTTTAGCTATCACTGGGAAACCAGCGTATACCATGTCGGATTTGGGAATGTTTCGGGTTAGAACATCATTCACGGGCATTCATTGGCATTTATTGCATTCATACATGTCGAGCTTCAGTGTCATGAGCTTAGGAAAACGTAATTACTTTTTATGATGTTTGCATTTGTTGCTTAATCATACACTTGGAAATCTTGTGGTCCTACAATTGATTTACATAAACCTATGAATTTACCAACTTTATTTTGACATTTTAAGCATGTTTTTCAGGTCAATAAGGCATGAGGTGCGATGATATATTGGAAGTCAATAATTAAGGAGTCAACGTTTAATATTTGGGGTCTTATTACATTTGGGGGACAATTGTTATAAACCGGAATCTTTACCTGTAGTGTTGAACAATTTGAAGCCATGAGCTTATGTAACAAACAAGTATTTTGTTAATCCAATGTATCTTTTTCAAATGACACGTTTAGTGGCCGTTCTCATATCTTGTGCTATTGATCCATAAAGTAACACTCTCGGATATTCAACATTCCGTTGCATACTCAGATTTGAGGGTGTTACAGATTGGTACCAGAGCCAAGGTTATAGAGAAGCAGGTCAAAAGTTTTGTCTGGACTATAACCATTTTCAAACACTGATTTCACAAATGGGATTTGTGAGGGACATACATGCATTACTTATTTACATCTAGCACATATATGCTTACATGACATGCATTGTTTTAGCATTAGTAGGGTACTAATTGCTTACATGATTGATATACGTGTATATAAATGATATTACGTATATTACTATAAGACTTTTATAATCAAAGCTTACAGATATATCATACCAATCTTTCTTATAAGTAATACTTATATAGGTTATTTTGCTTTTTGCAGTAATCATGTCTTCTGCGACATCTGCTGTTACCTACACTTTTGTTTACACCGACTCTGAGCCCGACAGAGCCTTCTAGGGAGCCGATGATGAGGAGATATCTGAGGGAGGAATCCCACGGGTCATCGTATTAGGATATGACGGACTCCCGATGCATCCAGTAGCCTCACCATCACTGGATTACATACCAGGCCCAAAGGATCCACAGACACCGCCAGTTCCTCAGGACGAGGATGAGGGTGAGCCTATGTTCGTACATGCACATGATCCTGACTACGTGTCAGAGCCTATATACCCTGAGTATATACCATTGGAGGATGAGCATGAGTTTCCAGCTGATGAGCAGCCATTACCTCCTGTTGATTCACCTACTGCTGAGTCACCCGGATATGTTACTAAGTCAGATCCCGAAGAGGATCTAGAGGAGTATGAGGATGATGAGACAGAGGATTGTCCGGTCTACTATCCTATGGACGTGGGAGATGATAGAGATGATGATGATGGCGATTCTCTGGGGATGACGCTGATGGTGAGGATGAGGATAATGAGGACGAGGAGGAGGAGGAGGAGGAGGAGGAGCACTTAGCTCCGACCGACTCTGCTATTGTTATACCTGTTGATGAGCCTGTTTTCCCACATGATGGAATATAGCCTGTTATACCACCACCCTCCACTGACATTACTATTGGGGCTAGGATTACCGTCCGGCCTCAGGCTTTCATATCCCTCCCACCAGAGGCAGAGGTTAAGAGACTTCTGGCCATGACTACTCCATCACCATCACCACTTATCTTACTATCACCACCCTCTACAGGGGAGCGCTTTGTTAGGAGCATGGCCTCACCTGCACATTCATCACCACTACCACCATCTCTATACATACCACCACCTGTTGACCATAGGGATGATATTCCTGAATCCGAGCAGCCACCTCACAAGAGGTTGTGTTTGTCCACTCTAGGCTCTAGATACGAGGTTGGGGAGAGTTCTACTGCTAGACCTACCAGAGGTCGGGGGATAGATTATGGATTTGTCAGCACGGTAGATGCTAAATAGAGGCGACAGGGGAGTAGAGATGTTAGGTACGGTATTAGGGATATTTAGGTAGATCCGACAGAGGCAGTTCCAGAGATAGCACCTGTGACCGTGGAAGAGGTCAATACTAGGGTCACAAAGCTTGCTGAGCTCCATAAGCATGATACACAATACTTGTATGCTTTACTAGAGGATGCTCAGGATAGTAGGTCTCGTATATCACATCGAGTCGATATGGACTCGTAGAGGGTCGATTTACTTATGGGGGATAGGATGACTCTCCAGGAGACAGTATGGATGGTGGAGGAGGAGGCCTATACTTCTCGAGAGGCTTGGGCTCACTTGATAGGATTGAGTCAAGCGACTCATCAGGAGCTTCAGACCCATCGTGATCATGTGTATGCACACGAGACCCATCTCCAGGGCTTGGCTCTCTCGACTAGGATTGAGTCAGGTGACTCATCAAGAGTTTCAGGACCCATCGTAATCTGGTGTAGCCACACTGAGACCCATCTCCAGGTCACAGACAAAGTACTGCTGCGGGTACTATCTTTCAGACAAACATCAGAACATGAGACTCGCTTTCAATTGTAGCTAGGTGGAGGTTAGAGCAGCACTTTGAGTGACAGACCTAGACGTCAGGCACAGATGGTAAGAGGGGATCTTCCGAGTCATTAGAGAATAGGCGAGATGATGAGCGGACATGCATGCCGAAGTTTTATCACTGCGATTATCGAGTAGCAGCAGACGAAGAGACTAGACAGCCAGGACCATAGCTAGGATTCCAGATCCACCATGGATGCTTTTGGAGTTGCGACAGACATCTAGTTATTTATGTTATTTTATCTTGCTAGGTCATTGTACATGCTTGTTAAGTATTAGGGGTTTTCCCCGCTAACATAGCCTTAGATCTTTTGTATTGTATTATGTGTACTCAGACAACTATTTCATATAAAATTTTCAAAGTTATGAATGAAATGGATGTGTTATGTTGTACTATATACCTCTCTTGTGTTAATATATCATCTATACATTATTATATTCAGTAATATAACCTAATGTTTTGTCTTTTGTGATCTAGAAAAATCATGGCACCTACGACCAGAAGAGGACCAAATACCCCTGTTAACAACACCAACCCAAACAACATGACTCCAGAATCTATCCAAGCAATGATTGACCAAGCTCTTTTACGAAACTCCACCAATGGAGATGGAAGCCACAGTTCGCACGAAGATAACAGAAGGCATGTGCAAACTGCGCGCCCTTGCTATTACGCTGACTTCATGAAGTGTCAACCTTTGAACTTCAAGGGAACTGAAGGCGTGGTCAGTTTGACTCGGTGGATTGAGAAGATGGAGCCAAGGTTATAGAGAACCAGGTCAAAAGTCTTGTCTGGACTATAACCATTTTCAAACACTTGATTTACAAACGGGGTTTGTATGGGATATACACACATTATTTGTTGCATCAAATTTATGTGCTTACATGACATACACTGCTTTAGCATTAGTAGTTACTAAGTGCTTACATGATAGATATACATATATATAAATTATATTACGTATATTACTATAAGTCTCTTATAATTTACACTTATGGTCATATCATACAGATATTCTTTTTATAAGTAATACTTATATAAGTTAATTTTCCTTTTGCAGCAATCATGTCTTCTGCTTCATCAGCTGTCACATACACTTCTGTCTACACCGACTCTAAGCTCGGAAGAGCCTTCTAGGGAGCCGATGATGAGGAGATATCTGAGGGAGGCATCCCACAGGTCATCGTATTAGGATACGACGGACTCCCGATACAGCCAATAGCCCCACCATCACTGGATTACATACCAGGCCCAAAGGATCCACATACACCGCCAGTTCCTCAGGACGAGGATGAGCGTGAGCCTATGTTCGTACAGGCACATGATCCTGACTACGTGCCAGAGCCTATATACCTTAAGTATATACCATTAGAGGATGAGCATGAGTTTCCAGCTATGGAGCAGCCATTACCTCATGTTGATTCACCCACTGCTGAGTCGCCCGGATATGTTACTGAGTCAGATCTCGAGGAGGATCCAGAGGAGTACGAGGATGATGAGACAGAGGATGGTCCAGTTGACTATCCTATAGACAGGGGAGATGATGGAGATGATGATGACGGTGATTCATCTAGGGATGACTCCAATGATGAGGATGAGGATGATGACTAGGAGGAGGAGGAGGAGGAGGAGCACTTAGCTTTGGCCGACTCTGCTATTGTTGTACCTGTTGATGAGCCTGTTTTCCCACATGAGGGAACAAAGCCTGTTATACCACCACCCTCCACTGACATTACTATTGGGGCTAGGATTTCCGTCCGGCCTCAGACTTCCATATCCCTTCCACCAGAGGCAGAGGTTGAGAGACTTCTGGCCATGACTACTCCATCACCATCACCACCTATCTCACTATCACCACCCTCTGCAGGGGAGCGCCTTGCTAGGTGCATGGCCCACCTGCACATTCATCACCTTTACTACCATCATCTAGGTGTCCAACCCAAATTCAGACACTCAGGATAACATCCACTCAGGCTCTCATTGATGCAGTTACTGCCGCATTACCACTACCACCACTACCACCATCTCTATACATACCACCACCTGTTGACCGTAGGGATGACATTCCCGAGTCTGAGCAGCTACCTCGTAAGAGGTTATGTTTGTCCACTCTAGGCTCCAGATACGAGGTCGAGGAGAGTTCCACTGCTAGACCTACCAAAGGTCAAGGGATAGATTATGGGGTTGTCAACACGGTAGATGCCAAAGAGAGGCGATAGGGGATTAGAAATGTTAGGTACGGTATTAGGGATACTTGGGTAGATCCGGCAGAGGCAGTTCCAGAGATAGCACCTATGACTGTGGGAGAGGTCAATACTAGGGTCACAGAGCTTGCTGAACTCCATGAGCATGATACACAGGACTTGTATGCTTTACTAGAAGATGCTCAAGATAGTAGGTCTCGTATATCACAGCAAGTCGATATGGACTCGCAGCGGGTTGATTTACTTATGGGGGATAGGATGACTCTCTAGGAGACAGTATGGATGGTGGAGGAAGAGGCCTATGCTTCCCGAGAGGCTTGGGCTCACTCGATAGGATTGAGTCAGGTGACTCATCAAGAGTTTCAGACCCATCGTAATCATGTGTATGCACACGAGACCCATCTCCAGGCACACCAGACACAACTACAGCTGCAGGGTACTCTCATTCAGACACAACATCAGGTACATGAGACTCGCTTTCAAATGCAGCAGGCTGAGTTAGCAGCACTTTGAGAGACTGACCTTAGACGTCAGGCACAGATGGTAGAGACTCTTCGAGTCATTAGAGACATGAGGCGAGAGATGAGCGACATGCATGCCGAGTTGTTATCACTGCGAGAGCAGCAGAAGAGAGCTAGACAGCCAGGACCATAGGCTAGGATTCCAGATCACCAGGATGCTTCTGGAGATGCTGACAGCCACATCTAGTTATTTATGTTATTTTATCTTGCTAGGTCATTGTACATGCTTGTTAAGTATTAGGGGTTTTCCCCGCTAACATAGCCTTAGATCTTTTGTATTGTATTATGTGTACTCAGACAACTATTTCATATAAAATTTTCAAAGTTATGAATGAAATGGATGTGTTATGTTGTACTATATACCTCTCTTGTGTTAATATATCATCTATACATTATTATATTCAGTAATATAACCTAATGTTTTGTCTTTTGTGATCTAGAAAAATCATGGCACCTACGACCAGAAGAGGACCAAATACCCCTGTTAACAACACCAACCCAAACAACATGACTCCAGAATCTATCCAAGCAATGATTGACCAAGCTCTTTTACGAGAACTCACAATGGGATGGAAGCCTCAGTTCGCACGACTAGATACAGAAGGAATGGGCTAAACTGCGCGCACTTGCTATTACCTGGCTTCATGATGTCGTCAACTTTGAACTTCAAGGGTAACTGAAGGGTGGTCAGTTTGACTCGGTCGGATTGAGATGATGGAGCCAAGGTTATAGCGAACCAGGTCAATAGTCTTGTCTGATATAACATTTCAAAAAACACTTGATTTACAAACGGGGTTTGTATGGATATACACACATTATTTGTTTTGCTGCATCAAAATTATTTGCTTACATGACATTACACTGCTTTTGCATTAGTAGTTACTAAGGCTTAATGATAGAATATACATATATAATAAATTATATTATGTATATTACTATAAGTTCTCTTATAATTTACACTTATGGTCTATCTACAGATATTCTTTTTATAATAAACTTATATAAAAGTTAAATTTTCTTTGCAGCAATCTGTCTTTGCTTCATACAGCTTGTCACATCCTTCTGTCTAACCGAACTCTAATCTCGGAAGAGCCTTCTAGGGAGACGATGATGAGGGAGATATCTAAGGTGGCATCCCACAGGTCATCGTATTTAGGTTACGCACGGACTCCCGATACAGCCATAAGGCCTCCACCATTCACTGGATTACATACCTAGGCCTAAAGGATTCACAAACATCGCCAATCCTCAGGACGTGGTGTTATATATATAAAGTCCAATCCAATTAATCCCCGCCTAACCCATTAATCGCTAGGCGGTACCCAGCCGCCCAGTTAGCGCTAGCGATTTTTGCAACCTTGGTGGGGGACTGGTAGTGAAACTGGTGTTCTATACTTATTTGATGTTAATAAGAATGGTAAGTTTAATAGTGGTGTCTGCAATTCTGTGTTTGTTTGTCATGTTTCTAGTGAGTTATGGCACTGTAGGCTTGGTCATCTTACTGACCAAGTGTTGTCTATTTTGGGTAAAAAAATTGGTTTTTATAAAAGTGATCACATTTCTCCTTGTGACATCTATCACAAGGCTAAGCAGACTAGGGAGCCTTTTCCCTTAAATGATCATAAATCTGTCTGTGTTGGAGACCTTGTTCATTGTGATGTTTTGGGGTCCTTACATGGTGATTAGTAAGGATGGTTATAAGTACTTTTTGATTTTGATGGATGATTTTAGCAGGGTTGTTTGGGTTTATTTGCTTAAGTCTAAAACTGAAGTTGGTTAATATATTGAAAGTTTTATAACTCTTATTTTTGCTTAGTTCGGAAAAAAAGATTAAGATAATGAGATCTGATAACGAAAATGATTTTATTAATAGTCAATTGTCAATTTTGTTTAACAGTTTGGGTATTATTAATCAAACTTCTTGTGCCTATACTCCTCAGCAAAATGGAAATGTTGAGAGGAAACATAGACACTTGTTAAATGTTGCCAGGAGTCTTATGTTTCAGGAGGGGAACCCTTTGTCTATGTAACACCCCTGATAATATCACAACGCAGCGGAATACCACATTGGGGTGCTACTTCATAGAATAAAGTACAAGTTACAGAAAACGACCTCAAAAGAGACGTTTAATAAAATGTCACATTCGATTAAAATTTTCAGAGTAAATTCAGGTCCCAATAATTTGCTTTTAACAAAAATTACAAGAGTTCAAACATGACTCATTTGTATATTTAAAGAAAACAATTATCGAATGTGAAGAAAACCAAGTCCTTAAAGTTTTGATATCCACGCGACTCGAATGCTCCTAATGCTCAGCTAGCAAGATAATAACCTGAGAAAATACATGCAAAATCGTCAACAATAATGTTGGTGAATTCATATGTTTAAGTAAAAAACAGTATTAAAATAGTTCAAGTAATATTTCAGTAAGAAAAGTAGCGTTACAACGATTCAAAGAATTATTTTCGAAATTCAATTAGTGATTCAATAAATCAAGTAATGTTTAATAGTGGACCACAAGGTTTAAGATCAGCCAAGCACATTTCGTTATATTTTAACGAGCCCTAAAATGTCTCGTAATATTTCAACGAGCCCTAAAATGTCTCGTAATATTTCAACGAGCCCTAAAATGTCGGGTCAAGCACACCCTTCAACACTTGTGTCCATTTAAAACAAGTAATGTGTTCAAAAACTCACGGTCTTGTAAATAAATAACCAATGATCTCAAATCGTGTAGTAAGCAAATTAAGCTTTAATAAATTCATGAGTAAACAACCATGTATAGCACATGTGTTAGAAGTCACATAGTAAGCAAGTAAAAGCTTTTAGTACAAACAGACATGTAACGCTTAAGTAGTAGAAATCAATAAGTTATTTGGTAAAACGAGCATGTATTCTCACCCCAAAAACAGTTATGAAAACCATTAAAATAGAAAAGGTCGGGCTATGAACTCACCTTGATTCAAAGTAGATAATCAAATGAAGAAGCCTAGTACGAGTATCCACAAATGTGATCACGACCTATAATTAGAGTCGCTCGGTTACTATATTGAAAAGTACGATCGACGATGCGTTCATCGTATCAACAAAATCATATTTATAATATATATATATATATACACACACACACACACACACATTTAGTCATACATGTGATGAGAAGTCCACTTGCGCCTTAGACCCGTAAAACCCTACGCTAATAGGTTACGACTACTCATTTATTTATACCATATATTGTTTAACCGACAACTTTCTATTTGAGGAAACTTTCTATTTTAGAAAGTTACTACTTTCGAAAAGTTACTATATTTAGTAAGTCTTATTATAAAAATATATTTGTGACAAAACTTAGTTGCCTTGTTGGATATTTGACGCTAAATAAATCTTAAACTCAAATTATTGAAACTATATTTTGATCATTACGTAAAGTTACTATTTTTCGGACCTTCCGTTTTTAGAATCGACCAACGGTCTCAAAATAATTACTTACAATAGTACATTAATCGATATTATTTTATTAATCGACATCGTCTTCTCAACACGTCAAAGTTTATTTAAGTCTTCTTTGACTTTATTGTTTGACTTTTATACATTTATTTTCTAAGTCTGACCCGATTAAAACGACCCACTAGATCATATTTTCACAACTCGGACATAAAAGAGATTTTATGCAAAACGATATTCCGGACAACTTTTTAGTTTTGGCCGAGACCCGAAACTTGACAGAAAATGCCCAAAATGCCACCGCAAGATTCTGCAGGAACTTGACTATTTTAATAAATCACAGACTTTGACCATGGGTTTTGACCCGTTATCACTTAATTTAAAATTTGGCGAACCTCGCGGAACAGTAAAACATCATTCTGAGCAACTTTCATGTTTCGCCGGAAGGCTGAAACGGATTCGAAAGTGCCCAAATCGAGCTTTTAAAATCCTGACAGCAAGCGCCTTTTATACTAGTGCTGAGTTTTTATATTAAGAATATATATCTCGTTTTCGCGATAACTTTTTCGTTATTAAGAGTTAGAAGCTCTACCTTATATCGAAACGATCGTCTCAAAGAGCTTTATCATATTCCAATGGCTAATTTCAGATCTACCAATTTCTCGACTCTCGTTTTACGTGCTAAACTTTCTGCTCATGTTTATATGTTGCAAAACACATTAAAAATCCATTTTAAGCTTTTCAATCAACTAGTACATGTTTATAATGACATATACTTATATTCTAAACCACTCAATCAATCAACAACATTGTCTAATCTATTCTTGCAAGTTTTCCCCCGATTCATCACATGCATGCAAATCAAATCAAATCAAACGAAAGAAAAAAAATCAAAATAAATATAAAAGAGCCCTTACAATGTTATATGAAGCAAGGTCGGAAAATAAATAAAAATGCCAGGTTGTCCTCCTTGTGCCTTAGCCGCGGCTCACTCCAACCAAACCAAACCAAAACTCAAATCAACCCAAATTAAGTAAACCCTCAACCTTGTGTGTCTTATGCTTGGTTCGAACCCAACCCGAGACCAAAACAAAACCAAACCAACTCAGCCCCCAAATGAGTAACCAATTGATAAATATTTCTCTTGTGGTCTCTCCCTTGGTTCGAACCCTCAACCGAACCCAACGACCCTTTTGTTTCAAAAATATTTAACCTCACACAAAAACTTATTGCATGTCTATTTTTATTGCTTAGATGATCAAGTAAACATTTTCTAAACCATTTAGGATAGCTAGAAAAATCAAAACACCAAAGGGTGTTTGTTTTGTTGGTTCGGTCGAACCCAAAAGAAAGGAGAAGACAAGAAAACAATGTTTCTACTTGATTCTTGATTAATCTAAACTATTGGTGAATGAAGTTTAAATAAATTTCAAATATCAAAATTGAAAATAAATTGTGTGTAGTTATTGTTGTATCCGGCTGAGCCACAAAGAGAAGGAAAAGAGAAAACTTTGAAACTTTCCTTGTGTGTGTGATAATATATTAATAATCATTGTATTGAAAGTTGAAGCAATTGAGTGTGCATGTAGTTTAGGCGTCTGTTAGGGGCTAGGAAGAGCATGCCATACCTTTTTTTTTCTAGTAAAAACTTTGTGTCAAGGTTTAATAAAAATGTAATTTGTACAAAGTTTAAACAAAACGCGAGTTATAAACGCGAGTCGTGGCTAAAAGCAAGGAACGAAAGTGGCAAAGTTTAAAATAATAATTTACGGCCAAGAAAATAATAATGAGGTGCGTCCTAGTTTTTACGATTCTTAAAACTATTTAACGAACGCGTGGTCAAACGTTGACTCGCGAAACGTTAAAAATAAATAATTAAAAATTTTCGTTCTCAATAAAACACAAAAATAATTAATTACGACAAATAAAAATTTTAAATGTCGACGTTCGCTTACGAAAACTCGTAAAATAATTATAATGAATTCGAACTCGCGATCGTCATACGCGTCGTGAAACTCGTGTTGTTACAGCAGTTGTATGCTAAGTTTTCAAAATGTGAATTTTGGATCCCGAGAGTACAATTTCTCAGACATGTCATAGATAGCAGAGGCATACATGTGGATCCAGCCAAGATATAATCTATCAAAGATTGGGCGTCTTCTAAGACACCAACGGAGATCCGCCAATTTTTAGGTCTTGTTGGTTACTATCGAAGGTTCATCGAAGGATTTTCAAAGATTGCTAAGTCAATGACGAAACTTACTCAGAAAGGAATCAAATTCAACTGGGGTAAAAAGGAAGAGAACGCTTTTCAGTTAATAAAGCAGAAGTTGTGCAGTGCACCAATTCTAGCTTTACCTGAAGGGATCGAAGACTTTGTGGTCTATTGTGATGCGTCACACAAGGGTTTAGGTGATGTATTGATGCAGAGAGAGAAGGTGATTGCCTATGCTTCTCGACAACTAAAAGTTCACGAGAATAACTACACCACTCATGATTTAGAACTTAGATCGGTGGCATTTGCTCTAAAAATATAGAGACACTATCTTTACGGAACCAGATACACTGTGTTCACCGACCATAAAAGCCTACAACATATTCTCGATCAGAAGGAGCTTAACATGAGGCAACGTCGTTGGCTAGAGTTGTTAAGTGATTACGATTGCGACATTCGTTATCATCCGGGCAAAGCAAACGTTATGGCAGATGCTTTGAGTCGTAAGGAATGGGATGAGCCGTTACGGGTTCGAGCTTTAGTTATGACTATTAGCTTGGATCTTCCCAAGTGCTTGACATGTGCAAGGGTCAAGGCCGAACATCAAAGGCCATCGGGATTGCTAGTACAACCTGAGATACCCGAGTGGAAGTGGGATAATATCACGATGGATTTTATCACCAAGCTTTCTAAGTCGTCGCAAGGTTTTAACACCATCTGGGTGATTGTGGATCGGCTTACAAAATCTGCCCACTTCTGGCCAATAAGGGAAAATGATTTGTTAGACAAATTGGCAAGGTTGTACTTAAACAGGATAGTAGCAAGACACGGGATACCTGCTTTAATTATCTGTGATCGTGAT